>CAXDID010001051.1:0-51368 GCA_963988835.1 Hexamita inflata
ATGGAATGATTAAATTGAGCCTTAGTACTGATGATAAGGTTACAGTTAAGTGAGTCATTTTATATTGTTAAATTGGCAACACGACAATTCAGTTTTTTGAATGAGAAATATGAAACTTGAAGCTTAAAATTATTAATATAAATTAGTTGTAATTGAGGCACGCAGTTTAAGACGTTGAAACAGTTAGTGTGATTTGCATTTTGTATATAAAGAAACTATCGTAACTATACTGTAATAAACCAAAGTTGACTGCACAAAGAAAATGATTGTAACAATTATGAATACGGTAAAAATAACGTATAAAACTATGTGAATGCATCATTATGTTAACCATAAGGTATTCATAGAAATGTGTTATAATTGAGGCATGCAGTTTTAGATGTGTGTTGAAATAGTTAGTGTGATTTGTATTTTTAACTTGTTGATAAGTAAAATATAATAGGTACCACTCAAAAAACTTTAATTATAGAATATTATAACAACAACATGTATTTCAATATATTTAATATTTATAATTATAATCTTTGTTAAAATGATCCACTAAATTATAACCATCACACAAATCCGACTTTCAATTTACTTTGCATGTATATATTTTGTAATACTTACTGAATCTAAGTACTAACTATTAATTGATTAAAATAGATGTTGAACTCATCTTAAAAATTTAGAAATACATTGTTAGTATTGATTAACCATTTGATTAAGGAAGTGGTAAATAAATATAATATAACAAATTTTTGAATTGAAGAATATAATATCGATAATTTATATTGATTAAAATGAAAAGTTATAAATCATTTAATCGTCTATAACTTTGGGCGTAAGTTTATGCAAATGTTGATCAAATAGTGATATAGATTTTTAGCGATTTTACTATATTTCAATAAAATCAAACCTCATAAGAAATTATTTACTAATAGAATACAAAAATATTATAATTTGAAACAAACAAATAAAATCAATTAGTTATATACTATATTCAATATATTAGCAATAAATAGACTTACATCAACTTTATTCGCACATATAGAACAACAATAATTTAGAGTAAATGTTTCGAATAACTGTTCACAAAACATTTTTACAAGATAGCGCCGTTAATTATGTACGTATAGGTATATATGAAATATTACCGTAACTTTTAATGAATTTTAATCCACCACAATTTTTGAATTTTGGCTATATTTTGAAACATTTAACTACGAAGTGAAGAGAAGGTGATAATTACAACAGCCCGCATAAGTCATTATTTATATATTAGTATATAGTCATTAAGAATATATAATAAAACTTGAATTCGTTTCCATTCCAATTTGTGACGAATCAAAATATCTAACTATAATATCTACTACTCTATAGAACTATTCAAAAATTTATGGGTAACTGTTAATAGCTATAAGACTTCACCATAGTAATTTGCATCTACGCCGGTACGTGATTAAAATGACTTTCAAAATGAGAAATTGTGAGTTTTTACAATATTTTGAAATGCTGAGAAGATCATGATATCAATCTAATATAAATTAACAGTATAACAATATCTTTAGTAGTAACAACTATTTGTAATGACAACCGTCTATCATTGTCATATATTTCTATTTACAAAATAATAGTAAAATATGAATAATAGAACATCAAGAGTAGTTGTGAAACTTTAAATATCAATAATAGAATAATTATAAATATATTGAAATATTATATTGAAAAATATATTCCGCTCCAATTCACGAGTGACACCTATTATGTAAAATACAACTTATTTAAATTATAATTATATGATTATACTCTTTCGTATACAGTATTTACAAAAATAAAATAAGTCCACTTTAATATTCTATTTTGACTTATAACTTCAGTTTACAAAAATATTTTGTATGATGAAATAAGCTTCAACAAAAATTTGGTGTCAGAGACCTTGATAAACTAGTCTCAATGTCATCCTTACCTTCAGTTAACAATATTACTCTTAACAATATTACTCATTATTGACCTTGGACTTAACCTTCATATAATAGATTTATAATATTATAATAGATATTGCTAGTAGACTCGAATACTAATACTTTATTAAATCTAATTGATTTACTATTAAGAAATTATTAATGTGGTAGCTTTGGGTTATGAGAGGTGCGGAGTCATTAATATTTTATGCAATATTAATTATTACTACCTTGACCAAATAAGAAACAACGCTAACACAATAACACGCAGGTGACCAGTGAAGACGTAATTTACGGTGTGATGTCTTTCATTTAATTATTACTAAACTACCTATGTATTTCAATTAATACTTCAATTCGCTGTATATTGATGTATATACAAATTATTTTATAACATGATGGGATTCTGAATGATAACCAATAATTTAATACATCACTAACTTTTGGATACATTTACACTAAATGTAAAAGAAATGTAAAAAATGGATACAACTCTATGCGCGTTCATCTGCTCAAAACGAACAAGTATTTGTTTGTAAAATGTTTATTTTTGAATCTGATAATTATTTATTATATTTTTGCACACTGAGACTTTTGATAATTCTTAGATGAAGTACAAACAAACCAAAAAATCAATCATTATTCAAATTTTAGTATATACCGTTTGTTCCATTCTCTCTTATTTTACAAGTTTATTCAGCAACACTTCAAATGCACTTGGTCATCATTTTGAATTGTTACCAGACTTTCAATGTGGATTTGTACTGGAACCGCTCGGTGGTGAATCTTGTGTAGAAGCTCTCTAACGAGTAGCTTATTCTGGACGAGAATCTGATTGAGATCTGCACCAAGCCTTCTTCCGATCCGATTTATTTGTCTTTCAAATCCAATTAAGTGGTTTTGAACACATTCGTGCTCCCATCACAGTTTCCAACTGACAATATCACTTTGTATCTTTCCATGCTCGTTTCCACCTCTCTGTAGAATTTTAGGGAAGTGCAGACAAACGTGAGCAAGTCAAACATCGTTAGAATCACGCGCGGTCAGTTTTAATTCGAATCCGTTTTAAATAGAATCAATGAAGTGGAACCGGTGGTTTTAAAACAGAACAACACCCCAGTTATAGTCGGAATCGTTGTTGGAGTGGTGGTACTGGCCGTTGTTATTTTAATAACGGTTTATTTCATTACAAGGAAATATAAACAGGAGCAGAAAACAGACTACTCGCTAAAAGGAATGGAAAGGATTGTTGTAGAGGGAACGCTGGTAATGCAGAGCGCAAGGAATCGGGTTAAGTGAATTAAATAGAAATGTTAAGTTAGTATTTTGTTGTCAATATTATATTTTCTGTATTATTTATCCATCGAACAAAGTGCACTTGCATTACACTTTTCTTTATGATCAATCTTTCAGTTTACTTGTATTCGTTCTTTTATTTGTCTAATGTACTTATTTGGTAAATGTCACAATAAAATACGTCTTTGCTTTTAAAAAAGCAGCTTTCAATAATTGCCGAGTTATTTCTGTAGTCGTTAACTTATAATTTTGTTGAGCGTATTATTGTCTTAATAGGTGTACTATCTGGTGTGCTAATTATTGTTACCTGTTTCCAAAATGATTTACTTTGAGGAGTACTTTACTTAAGAATCTTATTATTTTTGTTTTACTTCGTTGGAGAATCCAACCTCAAGCTCCGCAAAGCAAGTACGCTATTTTACTTGCTTTTAATATGTATCAACTTGATTTTAGCAATCTTAAGTGCACGTATTTATCTCACACGCATCCGGGTTACAATTATTATCGTATATTCCTTAAATTTGTTGCTCAAATATATTATTTTAGTTTGTCTCTACTTGTTGGACGTTTGTAACAACAGATGATATCTTCCTTAAACTTTTTGAGAGCCTGACGTTCTCTTAGATCACCCTACGAACTCTGATGATTAGTTTTGAGATCGGTTAGTTTTCGCTTGAATGGTATTTGTTAACAGCAACTGGAACTGTTGAATTATCTGTTCTGTTTCGTGCATCAACATCTAAATATCGCTAAGTATATTATTTTTGGTGTTTTGTTAATTGTATAAAGTAATTGGATTCAAAGTTCGGCCCATTCTTGGAGTGGGACAATATAACGTTAACATATACTATGTGAAGTATACTAGGGATAAATTGAATGATATGTTGATGATGATGATACAGTAGTAGAATATATCATCACAGTAATGCTCCTGATTTCTGGTAAACAGTGTTATTTCAGGCAAATATAATCAGATTTCTCACTAGAGAAAATTCTGATTCTTATATTAACTCATATTATAACAATTTCTAAAATGAAGACCAAACACTTCCAACGCGTTTAAGGTCAGCCGCTGAAGTGTAACACAGTGGAGTGGTCTTTTATTGCGTTCAAGTTATATTAGTTATATTGCGTATTTAGCCATATTTTAACAATTTCTAAAATGATCAGCCATTGCGACGTGTTTTCAGGCCAGCCGCTGAAGTGTAATGAGTGCAGTGAGTTATGTGCAAAGAAAGAAAAGTGTGCGCCGCCCGGGAATCGGACCCGGATCTCTTGCGTGGCAAGCAAGCATTCTACCACTAGACCAGCGGCGCATATTGATTTTAGGTAGAATGCAGACGGCGATGTCGCTTAGCAAAATATCTGTATTTTACGTTCTTGTAGACTTCTGTGTTGTGACTGACTTCAATTTATGTAGAATGCAGACGGCGATGTCATGTTTGCTAAATATATTTCCTACATTCCTCGTACTTTCTATATTGTGACCATTATTGTTGATGTTTTTCATTTCGGTTTTTATTCGATTTTTATTACAAAGAAGCAATAGCAACATCAGTAATGAAGTAAATAATGAAGTATTTTCGAAATTGTTCGTCAAGTCTTTCAGACTCTATGGATTTCAATAATTGTAGCCATAATTGTAAATAACAACCGAATACTAGCTGTGAACAGTTTTATAAAAATAAAATCAAACAAAACCAAAAGTTCAAAAATACTGTTCACTCAACACCCTCGCCCATGAAGTTGTCCTCCTCGAACTGCCCCGTTAGAACCGTTTTGTCGGCCTGGATTAATTTCCCCTGCCCGTGGAACATCGAGTCCTTGAAGTAGCCCTCGTAAACCTCTCCGTTCTGAGAGAGCAGCTTTCCAAAGCCCTCGAAATTTCCGCCCACAAAATCGCCCTCGTACACGTCACCACTAGAAGAAACGTACTTCCCCTTCCCGTGGAATTTATTGTTCAACATTTACCCGTCATAAATCTCACCGTTCTACTCCCAGTGCTACTCCATAAATTGGAGTGGTGTTTAATTATATTAAATGTAAATGAACGATGAATGATGAGTGAATAAATACCCACTCCAATGAACATAGCAGATATGGTTACTGATGCTAAAAATAGAGGGAAACTAGAGTTCATGCTGCGAAGCCAAGCAGAAAGCATACAGTTCCGCAAAACGCACGCTAAAATCTACGAAAATGAATAAATAACTGAAATCCCAATTGACTTGCTAGTAACCAGAAAAAACGTTACTGTACTCACCAATGACTTCAAAGAAGTGTATAGAATTTTAAGACTGTAGAATTTACTGTCATTGAGCAGTTATAAGTACGTACTGTGCTTATTGCAGCTCTTACAGTGCATTCGTCAACAAACCTAACTCGTACTTGTGGTTGGTAAACGTATTCAGGCATACACCTTTGATACAACCAATGAATTATTGAACATTAAAGAAATAAATAAGTTGTACCTGGAATACACAAGTATATCTGTATAAACGAGTTGCATTTTCAATAACAATTGCGAAACTATTACTGAGTTGATAAAATTTGTGAATGAGCGTTTTCTGCATTATCCTGTAAAATTTAATGGTCGTATGTGCTTTTGCGATCCATAAACAGGACTTGATGTAGTTAATAGAATTTTAGAACATTTTGATTCAGAGGAGGTAATATAGCCGGTTATTTATAGCTCTGGATATATCGGATCAGGGATTTGGTAAGGTTAAGATTCCGTTAGCAACTCAAATAAATAAAGTAATTCAATTAAATTATTTAGCTCTAATTCACGCGGCTCATCTCTGACTCTAAGTCCAGTTTAAAGTAGCAATACAAATATTAATACAGATATTAAAAATTCAATGTGTTTGAGCATGTCCGATTAGTAATTGGCTTCTCATAAACAATTTAATTCTCTTAACTCTAATATTTAGACCGAATAATCAAATATTATAAAATAACATACTCCTATCATTCATAATTCAAATTTAAACTTAAACCCATAAAAGAATAATTTGGACTAACTGCATTTAAGTGCACATTCATTTAACGACAATACTTAACATCAAAAACTATCGCGCCCTCAACAAAAACCTAAATCTAATGAGACTTAATTGAATTTGAGCGTAACTACCCCTTTATTAAGGTCAAACACTCAGGAACCTTAAAAACCGCTTGCCTCGAGCATTTTGAACCGGAACGCCCAAAAACTGAGCGCCCAATTTTCCTCTCCCCATCAAATATCTCATCAAATCGATGCTGATTATATCTTAATAGACCAAATAGACTAACCAAATAACAATTTAAGGACGAACTCGAATATATTGAGCGCTCGGAACAAACTCAAAAGGCAAAATAAAACGGTCGAGGCGCTCGAAAAGGTTTTGGAACGAAAATAAACCCGGAAAGTTTTTGAGTGAAAAACTTTTTTAAATTCATTTGTTTTTAAAATATAAATTTTATTATTAAATTTTAAAGCATAATCACACAGAGCTGGAACTAGTTTAATGATATAATATCCTTTATATTTCAATAGTAAATTGGTTTCATTTAAATTTTATTTTAACAATCAACATAGAAAATTGATTTGTAGTTCTATATATCATTTAATTATTTTAATGTCTCCGTTTTGAAGTGTGGTTTATAAATTTAGCTCACTGTTAATTAATGCAGAATAAAATAGTTAAACCGTAGGACTCAATAATCGAACAATTAATACGTTTCTTCAAAATGAACATAATCTATATAAATGAAAGTTAAGTGAGTGGATATTAAACTCGAAGAAAAATACCAAATTCTCACAAATAACTTAAGACAGATATTATCCCAATACAAGAATGAAGACGTATTAAGTTTTGTGTATTTATGAATCTTACTCTTTTACAATAAGCAACCGAACATAGTTTCAAATAGGACGATCATGACATGGACCCTCACAGAAATCAATCAGTTTGTTTAAGATAAGTTAATTTTCTTCTACTTAATTCGTTATTATAGTATTCTAATAAAGAATCAGGATCAAAATCACCAAAAAATGCTTCGTATCCCCTAATTTCAGACATATCTGGTTCATAACCGTTGTCATTAACAATATCACCAGATTTTTCAAGTAATTTTTATATTACAGGTTTTCTTTGTGACCCAATTCTTAAGTAGAAGTGATCAGTTAACAGTTATTTATTTGAAAGCAGCTAAATTTGATCTTCTTTAGTTAAATACGATTTCATACGTTCAATAAACAGTTTTTGCCTAGTTTATAGCTAGTTCCACTAACTTTATAATTATTTAATGGTAAAACTGCGAAATACCTCGAAATTATTTATAATTTGGTTGAAATCAGCATTATAGTTAATAGCTAGTGTCCACAAAGACAAAATTTCTGTTTTATTCCAAGTATGGTTCTTTCTAGTTTGAATATTTAACTATTTTTTAAGAATATTAGAATAATATGATTTGCATTGTGCTTCTGAACGCGTTACCATTTATTTAACAACTGATTCCCAGTTAATTTACTCATTATTCTATCTATATTTTAATGTCAACTCAGTTAATTTTTAAATTTCTTCTTATGACCACGACTTTGACATTTGATGTGAAATACAAATTAAAAATAAAATGTTTGCATGTTTATCTATCTGATTATTGATATAACTTAATTATTTATTTATCTTAAGAAAGGAAGGTGACATTTGGTTTGAGAGGATTGTGTTTTCTTGATTGATCTTGATTAGAAAGGAAAAAGGATGCCCGTGAGATGAATGTGATGCATTTATTTTATTTAGAGACGTACTCATAAGATGGTGGAGTCTGTATTCGAGGTAATGCAGTATTCTTTCCAAGTTTTATAAAAATTAAATACATGTAATTAATTATTTAATTGAATACACGTTGTTTAATATATTCACTCCAATGAAAGTGACTCGAACGGAATGGACTTAAGAACAAATTGATAAATTGATTGAATATACAAAATAATATAGGGAAAACAGCTAGGAAATCAACTGGGACGTCGTATCTGGGTAAATGCAGATGTCGCGCTCGTAGTGCAAGTCTTATTACCAGATTGTGCTCAAGAAGCAATTAAATCTTGAGTAGCGCAAGAATCACATGTGGAGCAAGGACGAGGTCATGGGCCTCTGGGCGGCGATGCAGAACAACAACGAGAACTTAGAATTAGTTTAAAAGCAGTATTTTCCGGCTTTTACCATGAAGCAGTTGCGCGGTCAGTACGCCTCAATGGCTAAGCGTCATGTTCAGTATAAATCAGATTTCAGCAGTGTGAAATAAAATCCGTAATTCGTTTCTCAAATAGAGCACAAAAACTTCATAACGGAGTGCTACGTGATCAAGAACGCGTGCATTCGGAAGATCCTCATTGACGAGGGATACCAGGGCCTTTAAAATGCAAAATTAATCAGCGAATCTGAACGGAAAGCGTTTGACCAGTTCTGGGGGAATATTGACCCTGAGAAGTTGGCTCCCGTTTTTAAGGCGGAACAACAGCGGAGGAAAATTAGCGAGAAAGAAGTGGACGCCGTTAAAACGATCTGAATGGATTTATTTATTTTACTCTTTCTCTTTTTTAACTTTTTATTGTTATTATCATTTGTTATCTTTTCAAAAAGAACATTATATAATATTTAAAAGATAATAGCTTTTTTGCGCATTGTATCGTACGGCATTAAACCAGTATGGTGAGCGGGTTATTCCATCCCAACCCTAATTTAAGACTTTTCGCAGCAGTCCACTAATTTAGTTAAAATTCCCCTTGCCATCAATTTATACATACGTGCCATTTTTAGTAAGTTTTACTTTTCTGCAGTTAATAAATAATTCTCATCACATATATTTATGTTCAATATAGCTAATAATTAATATCGTAACAGATAATAACATTTTTTCACTGCATTTTGGTTTGAATTAATTCCGATCTGTGATTGCGTTTACTTGTTTCTCTGCTCTGGAATGGGGTTGGTCTTGCAATTGTAATGATATTTGGATTACTTATCTCTGTATTTGGTTTTCGATTAAGCATTATTTTTCTAATCACTAGCATCACAACTATTGTTACGACAGCCGCACCAGCTATTAATAACAAACCTATTACAGCTAACTACACTTTTCTATTCACTATTTGTACAGTTTGACTTAGAAGAAGTTGCTCTTCAGTTTCTCCTGTAGGTGTTGAACCTTGCAGAGACCCGAATATTTACAGAGTCAATGTATAGTTGTATCTTTTAGCTTATACAGCTTACTCGGCCTTGGAAAGACCAACCATTGAAGTCATTATACCTTAGCACTTAGATTACTATAGAGTAGCAGATTAACATGGTAGATCTAATCCGTTCATATTTTAATCAAAATCAACTTTTCCTTTCCATAAAACTGATACTACGTTATTTTCTAGCTTGAGCTCATATTTAATCTTTGCCGATGACGTTTTTAAAGCTGAAATTAGTCTACATTCAGTGAAAAAGAAATTTGGTTATACTAAAGATTATTCTGGGGTAAACTGCATTATTAAATTTGATACACATGACATGAATGAGTATTCTAAAATCATCTGAGAAGTGGTATTAATTAATACACACACGTTTATTAATCTTAGCGATAAGTTTTGTAATTAATACACACCAAACATGAACCGAACAGTATATTTGAGTAGTCGTAAAAACTAAAATAATGACATAGTATCAGATGAGTCTTCCACTGAATTACAAAATATAATGAACGATGATTAGTATAATACTTTATCTGAAACATAGTTTAGTTAAATGATATAATGCGCAGATTAAGTTATGACTCTGAAGATATTTCGCTAAAATCTGGAATAACCGTATACGAACCATTAATAGTGTTTTATTTATTGCATGAAATGTATTTTATAAGTTACTGAAGAAGAAGATGAGTAGTTAGCCCGAGAATCTACTTGGTTGTTAGTTCGTTTGTCGTTTAAGAATAATTTATTTTCGCATTTGTTTTAATTGGGTGCAATATTTTATAGGTTGGTGGTGACTCATTTATCAAATAGTGAAATAATATACAACACGCTTTTGGCTTTGTCGAATACAATGTTTGCCTAGGGTGAGCTAGTTAAATAAAAGGAAGATATGATTCATTTTAGGAAGTCTGTTTAATAGTTTTGTTCATCATTTTCGTTAAAGTAACTTGTAATATCATTGAGTGGGCTGTCTGATAATCACTTACTTTCTTTTCTGCAGTTTTACGTGACTTTGGGGCAGAATGGGATGATCTTCAACGATGTTGAAGTGTATTAACATTTGTTGCGTTAGTGCGATCTTAAGTAGGTGCTTCGAATGTAGATTTAGTTGTGCATAAGCACGATTAAGCATTCTAGACGTAATGATATTGGGATAGACGTAAATACCATAATTCTAAATTTAACCTCTAGGTTCGCTCGCTAAGCAATCGATTTGTTTGGAAATGTGAAGTCTGTGCACGTGGAATTGCTTGGTCTGATTTAGACAGAATTGAACAACAAGGAAGATATAAACTTGATTGGGCCAGATATAACCTTTGAATACCTTCAATTTATTGTTTAAAAAAACATATAGAATAAAATATAGAATAAACAGAATTTGTTAATTAAGGTATTCATGATTCTCAAATTGATAAGCTCATTAAATCTGAATATTTCTGGATTTAATGATTTCGCGCTTACTCAGATGAAGTCTAGCGTACCCGAAATTCAAAAACTCAGCAGCGAATTCGTTTTCAACCAAATCAATGTCGAAGAAATTGAACTTAACTACGAATTAGCATAGTATATTTGCAAAATTTAAGTTCAGCGCGAAAAGCCAGATTTGGACCTGCTTCTGATTTGCGCAAATTTTGATTCGAGGATCGTCGAAGAATTCCCTCAAAATATTTTTGATGAATTGACGCTTTCTGGATTTTTGTAGTGAAAATTGATTGTCTTAAAGTTTAATATATTCCTGACAAGCATCATTACATCTTTATATTTTTTCTTAGTCTTAGATGCATTCATATATATATTTTTTGACATGTTGTAAACCAATTATATATAAATATTATCAATGATAAATATAAATATTCGAATTCTAACTCAACAATTATAAATAAGCTATATATAAGCTCATATTTTATATATTTATTAGGATTTAAACAGTAGAGCGCAACTCTGAACAAAACCGAAAACTGTGAAGACATTTTGAAACACAGACATAACATTGAATAGAACATAGCCAGTAGGAACAGCCCAAGAATAGCTAAAGCGCGAAAATCTCTACTCAATTTACTCACTACTAAAGTTTATTGAATTAAAACAAAAATCATTTTTCACATTTATTTCTCTGCCCATAATAATATTTTCATTCTTTATATTCTGCTTTTAACCTTTTCAAAAGTCTTATGTTATCACTTTTTCAAATCGTTTTCACCGCATCAATTTCACTTTCACTTATTCTGCGTCTTTGTTGTTCGATTACGTAGACCACTCGTAAATCTAATGGGTTTATGTTCCTCCAGAACGATTTGAACGCCGTTTCGTTCACTTCTTTTTAGTAGTCGGGCAGTTTTCCGCTTTTTGGGTCGTAAACTTCCTCGTTTATTTCGTGTCTGCACCCAATTTTGATCACAAAGCACTCGGAAATGAACAGTTTATCCGGAATTTGTTAAATGTGAGAGGGATTCTGCAAAATGGAGGTGAAATCGTGCATATATTGTGTGTGTCTCTTGCTCATTGACATGTACTGGCCTCTGAGTTGTTTGAGCGTGAATGAGGGGAAGAATTATTTTTACACAGCGCTGTAGTCCTCGTTGTGGGTCTGCATCGCGGTCCAGAGGCCCATTACCTCGGACGCCGCCCACATGTGATTCTTGCGCTACTCCAGGTTTAATTGCTTCTTGAGCACGATCTGGTAATATGACTTGCACTGCGAGCGCGTTCTGCGCATTTACTCGGATACGATGTCCCAATTGATCTCAGCATTACTCTCCCTGTATGGCTTTGTAAAAAATATTAATTAATCAATCTCGTTCTAACTCCATTCCGTTCTAGTAACTTTCATTGGAGTGTGGAATTAAACAGCTCATAATCATATAACACACTAGAAAATATTTTATTGTTATAAAAAAGAAACAAAAAGATTCACATTTGAAAGGACAATTTTCAATTTTCAAATTTTTTGGTCTGTCTCACACAGTTATCAAGAGGTTGGCAAATTATCCTTAGTTATAATGACATTTATCTATTAGACTTTTCTAACTTTGAAGTTATAGTCATTCGCTAATTGACATACATATTAAGCTTTGGTTCTTAGCTGCATGTATTCTTTCTAACTATCTAAATACACGCATCACCTGCTTGCGCCAATGTAGATTTCTACATATCTCTTTCTATAAAATAAGATAATCAGCTTTTAGATTATCTTCTGTAATTTTCTCAATCATTTTTTGTTCATCCTATCCAATCGCTTTTGTATAGGGACCAAATGGATTAAAAGATACATTCAAGTCTGGAAATGCGGATACATCTGATATTTTAATGACATTAATATATTACGCAGTATCTTGACTATCTTCTTTACTTTCGTATTGCCTGAAATATCGAACGTAGACCTTCTCAAAATAATTTTTTAATACAGGTACGGATTTCTTCATCTAGTATGATAAATCAAACCATATTTTTGATGCTAATGCAACATTCGATTCTGATAAACACTATATAATGGTATTTTCTATACCTTTTTAGTATTCTAAGTTTAGTAGTTTACACGCTGACATTGTGAATTAATGTACTGTACCTATCATTAGAGGTGGTTAGAATTAACCTGAATAGTTTCAAAGAATTAATATAAATTAATAAATAGTTGCGTGTGAATCGAGATACAACAAAATAGATACAACAAGTTATTCAACAAGTTATTTTTAATAAAAACACAGATTAAAACTTCATATTATATATTCTTACAAGAATTTATTGTAATTCACCCCAGGTAGGTAACAACAAAATTAATATTTTATCATTCATCCAACAAATCCATTTAAAAACCCAAGATTTATTTCTTCACCTTCTATATTAGCAATTGTAGCACCATCAATCTTCATTAATTTTCTTTATTTATCAAGATGTAATGGCAACATAGTTATTGACTTAACATTATTATTATCATCAAACAATACAGCGTGATGAGTGTAGAACTTGATTGAATCAGAATAATTATAAACGCACTTGGAAGGTGATAAATTTCCTTGAAGTTCAATAAATTATCCATCAATAAACAAGGCAAAAGCACTATTTGGGTCGACAACTTGTCTTAGCTCGCCTTACCAATCTCTTTTGATATTAACTTCATCACTTACAGGTTGTAAAATTCCACATTGATCTTTAATTTCAACTAATGAAGTTATTTCATACTAAAAGTGAGGAAATGCCTGGATAATTCTCATGTTTCCTTTAGTAAGCTGACAAAATGTCTTTGTAAGTAAATAGTCACCGACAAATCCATAAATTGAGTCTTTTATTTGAATATATTTCAAATTCAAACCATTAACATTAAAGTTAATTTCTTGGACATGTATTACTTGATTATTAACACTAGTAATCATCCAGTTCTCAAGGTAAGTGAATGTTTCTTCTTCATATGTATATTCAAAACTGAATTTGGTGGGTTTCATCAGGGTCTATGGAACAAGTGAAGAATCATTGTACATTAAGCTCAAGAGAAGCGGTTTGGTTATTTCTATAGCTCCTAGAGGTTCAAATCTGTTGTTCTGATAACCATAGAGCAGATCAATCTTAAGACCAGTTAATACGTTGTTATGAACAAACATGAGGTCAAAAAATGGCATATCGCGCATAACCATATTTATTTTCTCTGTTTTCTTGTCATATGCGATAAGATTGTACTGAACCAGTTCTTTGTAGCTTTGGCTATAGTATTCTTCAATGGATCTGAAGAATACTTTTGTAGGTGTATCATAGAGTTTATTTTGGTGGATATCGTAAGTGTGAATCACTTTCGTATTACTTTCATTTTAAATGATGAAGTCTGTGTCGTCGGCTTTGAATTTCATTTGAATAAAGAAAGGAAGCGGAATCAATTTCAAAAATTAATTATAAAAATTAATTCTATGAATAAAGGAAACAAATTCCAATCAATGAGTTGACCTACTTTTTCTAAAGATTTGGAATGAAGTAAAGCTGATTTGGTCATTAAAATAAACATGCTATATTACAATAAATAACATGTATTGTGAAGTAAAAATGATTAAAATGAAAAACACTTTTAAAAATTAATCCACACATATCATCATATTTATGTGACAACATCATTTCGCGTAGACTTCAAGCTCGAGCTGTGCAGTAATTTGTAATTCAGCAGCCATTCGGTAAAATAACTAATTCTAGAACATATAACAACATTCAGGAGACGGCTGTGCGCGAACTCCCTTCCCTAGATATTTCGTGCTCCTAAATAAACACGCTTTCTTATGAGCAGAACAATTTGTTCAAGTATTTGCTTTGGGATCCGTTTGAGTAGGTAGTGGAGCTAAATGCCCGCGGCAACTTGCTTTCTCATTTACAGCCTCTCAGCATGAAGAACCTGCGCATCTTGGACCTGTCAATGAACTAAATCCAATCGCTCAGATGTCTCAAAGATCTTAATCAGTTAGTAAAACTGAACGTGAGCAGGAACCAGCTTAAAAGCATCGACGACATACTCTTTCTAGACATTGAAGATCTGAACGCAAGCTGGAACCAGATCGAGTGGATTCACGGGCTCAACAACGCGAAAACTCTCAATCTGGAGCACAACGAACTAAAAAAGCTGGAGTGCAGCAGCAAAAGACTCCAGTACGTGAACATCTCGCGCAACCAACTCACGTCCGGGCACGAGAAGTTGCAGAGCATAGCAGAGAGTTAATCGGAACACGAAATACAAGAAGAAGGGCTCACTCTGGTGTGCAAACCAAACTTTGTGAACCTGAGCTTTAACCCAATCAAAATAGTAGACTTCAAAGCTGCTGTGCTCAAAATCGACCAATACGCGTTCAAAGAAATATCAGCAGACGTGGACGTCCTCATCGCAAGATGGAGCAAGTTAAGGCTGGTGGAGTCGAACACGATCAAGAACCTGAATATCTAGGGATGCACTTCGAAAGTCATAGACGTGCAATGTCCGAAGCTGGAGTACGTTGACATGAGCCTGAGCAAAATAGTTCAAATAACGAACTTATCCGAGAAAGTGTTCATCCAAAAAGAGGTGTAGGCAAATTAGTGATTTTAAATTAACTTTGCTTTATCATTTTACTTAGTTTAATTCGTTCTAATTAAATACAATATTGAAATAACTATATAGTTTGCAACTTTATTCAGTATTTACACGTATCAATCACACCGTCACTCCACCACCAACTATATCTTGGATAAGTACTGCCTCCAGTCTGCGCTGAGCTTCTTCGCGTTGTTCCGGTGGTACAGGTCCGTCAGGTACCGCAACCTGAAGTAGACCTGCTTCTCGGTTCTGCTCTTCATCTCCTCCGAGATTTCTTTGCAGTTTCGCGGCCCGAACGTTTTCACGAGCTTCAGGAGGAGTTCGTCCTGAGAGACGTCCCAGTGGAGGCGGATGCGTTCGGATTCTGCTTTTGATTTTTGTGGCTGATCCTGTTGATGTTAAATCTTTTCCTTCAGCTCCAGGATTTCGAGGGTCAGAAGGGCGTTCTCGATCTCCATTGTGTTCGAGGTGGAAAATAGATTTCGGCGGTTTCAAAGATGTAATGAGAGGGCGTGTTATAAATCAAATCTGGAATAATATACACTGATATGTATTTAAGATAGCGGATGAAATATAGTCCAGAAATGATGCAATATTGAGTTAGAGTTGGTGTTCTATTTATTCAATAATTAATAAATGTATCAAAGTTGATGAATGTTATTAAATACTGCACATGTTATTATTATTATCTCGCTTGTAAATGTATCCACATTTATTAAACTACACTTTAATATAGGTAAAACTTGCTATCTCTATGTGCATCTACACAGCTTTTAAGTGATGAGTACATTTATTAAACTGTATAATCTCACCATTAAAATATAAATCACATAATAAACAGGTATTTGCTCTATTTATGTTTAAAATGATTAAAGTATACTCTATAACAGGTTCAGTGAATATTTAGTATATTTTCATAATATTAAAATAATTACAAATTTTAATCAAGACAGATGCGAAATATAATGTGGTTATAACTTTGAAACCTTATCATTTAAAAGAGTAGCTATACTCACGTATAGATTATACCAATATAGGTTTGTTGTCATAAATATAATTAAAGTGGATTTCAAGAGAAAATTTATATTGGATGTTTTATTATATATTTTATGTTAGATATAGTTCTTTTCAGGCTAAAGTACAAAGATGTAATTCAAAATTAATATAATTATTATTTATTTATAGTATTTGCGTATTCCTGAACATAATTGATGTTCTTATAAACAAGCAAAAATTAATTTGTACACTTTGTATGAAAATTAGTACTGATTAAGAAATATGATGTCTACAAATCGTAATATGCCAAACATATACATATTAATTATTTTCAAATAATCCATGTATACAATTGTAATTTAATAAGTTGAGCTAACATGACATTTTAACTAATACACAATGTAACAACATGATGCCAAAACGAAACATTACTTTTACATCACTAAAGTTAAATTCGAATTACTTGTACTAAGCGTGACTCAAATTGAATACAAAAGTTATTTGCTCTATATTGATACTGGCATCATTCGTGCACTAATTCCATTCAAAAAATAAAAACGTAGTGTAAAATTTTGCAAGAATTACTATATATAACTAACCGAATTCTCAATAAGCAACGATATCTCAACAAATATACACAGTACTGCATTTGTAATTTTATCCACATTTACTTGTTATGCGCGGATAACTCAGCAATATATTTATAGAATTGTTCCGCTTCAGATGAAGAGTGTCAAGCAGCAGTGGAGCCTCGCAGAGATCAGGAAGCTCTAGATTTGCACAGAACTACAAAGTAAGAGTAAAGGCGTCGATTGGACACTGGTTGCGAAGCAGATGAAGAGTAGGACATAGTCACAGTGCAAATCCTACTATCAGAACGTGTTGAAGCCTACTCTTAACCAGAGCATGCGCAAGAATCACATGTGGACGAAAGTAGAACTATTTTCGCTGTGGACGTACGCAGTTAATTATAATTATGATTTCACTTTCATAAAAACGCTCACGAAAATGTTCGACCAGTTCACAGCCAAACAACTTTATAGTTAGTGGAATCAGCTTCTAATCAAGCAAAAACTCGTGTTGGCTAAATGCAAACATGTGGAAGTGGACAATGCTGGTGTCAAAAAGATCAACAACAGAGACCTGAAAACATGTTAATTCTTGCTTAAGTGTGCGAGCGTCAGGTGGAACCTGATCAAGAAAAAGTTCTTCAACTACTCAACTGAAACATTAGAAGATAACGGGTACACAGTAGACATCACCGAAATAAAGGCGATTGAGACCTTCTTCCAGAATATTGATATTTAACAACTCTTAACTGTATTCACAGAAGAAATTGTGCTCAGGAAGCTGTAGGAAATATAGTGGTGATATTATTTTAGAAATTTAATTATAATAAGGAATCCTACTTATATCACCATGCTTCTACATCACCATCTCCATTTTGTTTGGAAAACTGTCAAACATTTTGTCAATACTGGATTAATCAATCTCCAAGCCTACCTAATTGCTTTTATAGTTACAGTTAATCAATAGATATAAAATATACTTTTCTTAACTTCTATTTAATCCATGACCAACATCTTTCAATCATACATGCTAGGTCTGGACTACACGGAGTCCATTCCATATTGGCGGTAATGAATGCTTACGTATATTTCCCCTTTCAAAATTAATCGTATAGTGTTCCAGCCCCTATAATAATCGGAAAACGTTATAAATATACTCCTCCCACTTAACACATTACTTAGACTTTCCCAAATTTTACAAAACGCCATAAATTTTCGTCTTGTCTAGATCTTCACTCCTGCAATATAGAAACCCGGGTTGATCTTGTATCATCCGAGTGCTTGCTCCAACGTACCAGTAGGATTCCTTATTATAATTAAATTTCTAAAATAATATCACCACTATATTTCCTACAGCTTCCTGAGCACAATTTCTTCTGTGAATACAGTTAAGAGTTGTTAAATATCAATATTCTGGAAGAAGGTCTCAATCGCCTTTATTTCGGTGATGTCTACTGTGTACCCGTTATCTTCTAATGTTTCAGTTGAGTAGTTGAAGAACTTTTTCTTGATCAGGTTCCACCTGACGCTCGCACACTTAAGCAAGAATTAACATGTTTTCAGGTCTCTGTTGTTGATCTTTTTGACACCAGCATTGTCCACTTCCACATGTTTGCATTTAGCCAACACGAGTTTTTGCTTGATTAGAAGCTGATTCCACTAACTATAAAGTTGTTTGGCTGTGAACTGGTCGAACATTTTCGTGAGCGTTTTTATGAAAGTGAAATCATAATTATAATTAACTGCGTACGTCCACAGCGAAAATAGTTCTACTTTCGTCCACATGTGATTCTTGCGCATGCTCTGGTTAAGAGTAGGCTTCAACACGTTCTGATAGTAGGATTTGCACTGTGACTATGTCCTACTCTTCATCTGCTTCGCAACCAGTGTCCAATCGACGCCTTTACTCTTACTTTGTAGTTCTGTGCAAATCTAGAGCTTCCTGATCTCTGCGAGGCTCCACTGCTGCTTGACACTCTTCATCTGAAGCGGAACAATTCTATAAATATATTGCTGAGTTATCCGCGCATAACAAGTAAATGTGGATAAAATTACAAATGCAGTACTGTGTATATTTGTTGAGATATCGTTGCTTATTGAGAATTCGGTTAGTTATATATAGTAATTCTTGCAAAATTTTACACTACGTTTTTATTTTTTGAATGGAATTAGTGCACGAATGATGCCAGTATCAATATAGAGCAAATAACTTTTGTATTCAATTTGAGTCACGCTTAGTACAAGTAATTCGAATTTAACTTTAGTGATGTAAAAGTAATGTTTCGTTTTGGCATCATGTTGTTACATTGTGTATTAGTTAAAATGTCATGTTAGCTCAACTTATTAAATTACAATTGTATACATGGATTATTTGAAAATAATTAATATGTATATGTTTGGCATATTACGATTTGTAGACATCATATTTCTTAATCAGTACTAATTTTCATACAAAGTGTACAAATTAATTTTTGCTTGTTTATAAGAACATCAATTATGTTCAGGAATACGCAAATACTATAAATAAATAATAATTATATTAATTTTGAATTACATCTTTGTACTTTAGCCTGAAAAGAACTATATCTAACATAAAATATATAATAAAACATCCAATATAAATTTTCTCTTGAAATCCACTTTAATTATATTTATGACAACAAACCTATATTGGTATAATCTATACGTGAGTATAGCTACTCTTTTAAATGATAAGGTTTCAAAGTTATAACCACATTATATTTCGCATCTGTCTTGATTAAAATTTGTAATTATTTTAATATTATGAAAATATACTAAATATTCACTGAACCTGTTATAGAGTATACTTTAATCATTTTAAACATAAATAGAGCAAATACCTGTTTATTATGTGATTTATATTTTAATGGTGAGATTATACAGTTTAATAAATGTACTCATCACTTAAAAGCTGTGTAGATGCACATAGAGATAGCAAGTTTTACCTATATTAAAGTGTAGTTTAATAAATGTGGATACATTTACAAGCGAGATAATAATAATAACATGTGCAGTATTTAATAACATTCATCAACTTTGATACATTTATTAATTATTGAATAAATAGAACACCAACTCTAACTCAATATTGCATCATTTCTGGACTATATTTCATCCGCTATCTTAAATACATATCAGTGTATATTATTCCAGATTTGATTTATAACACGCCCTCTCATTACATCTTTGAAACCGCCGAAATCTATTTTCCACCTCGAACACAATGGAGATCGAGAACGCCCTTCTGACCCTCGAAATCCTGGAGCTGAAGGAAAAGATTTAACATCAACAGGATCAGCCACAAAAATCAAAAGCAGAATCCGAACGCATCCGCCTCCACTGGGACATCTCTCAGGACGAACTCCTCCTGAAGCTCGTGAAAACGTTCGGGCCGCGAAACTGCAAAGAAATCTCGGAGGAGATGAAGAGCAGAACCGAGAAGCAGGTCTACTTCAGGTTGCGGTACCTGACGGACCTGTACCACCGGAACAACGCGAAGAAGCTCAGCGCAGACTGGAAGCAGTACTTATCCAAGATATAGTTGGTGGTGGAGTGACGGTGTGATTGATACGTGTAAATACTGAATAAAGTTGTAAACTATATAGTTATTTCAATATTGTATTTAATTAGAACGAATTAAACTAAGTAAAATAATAAAGCAAAGTTAATTTAAAATCACTAATTTGCCTACACCTCTTTTTGGATGAACACTTTCTCGGATAAGTTCGTTATTTGAACTATTTTGCTCAGGCTCATGTCGACGTACTCCAGCTTCGGACATTGCACGTCTATGACTTTCGAAGTGCATCCCTAGATATTCAGGTTCTTGATCGTGTTCGACTCCACCAGCCTTAACTTGCTCCATCTTGCGATGAGGACGTCCACGTCTGCTGATATTTCTTTGAACGCGTACTGGTCGATTTTGAGCACAGTAGCTTTGAAGTCTACTATTTTGATTGGGTTAAAGCTCAGGTTCACAAAGTTTGGTTAGCACACCAGAGTGAGCCCTTCTTCTTGTATTTCGTGTTCCGATTAACTCTCTGCTATGCTCTGCAACTTCTCGTGCCCGGACGTGAGTTGGTTGTGCGAGATGTTCACGTACTGGAGTCTTTTGCTGCTGCACTCCAGCTTTTTTAGTTCGTTGTGCTCCAGATTGAGAGTTTTCGCGTTGTTGAGCCCGTGAATCCACTCGATCTGGTTCCAGCTTGCGTTCAGATCTTCAATGTCTAGAAAGAGTATGTCGTCGATGCTTTTAAGCTGGTTCCTGCTCACGTTCAGTTTTACTAACTGGTTAAGATCTTTGAGACATCTGAGCGATTGGATTTAGTTCATTGACAGGTCCAAGATGCGCAGGTTCTTCATGCTGAGAGGCTGTAAATGAGAAAGCAAGTTGCCGCGGGCATTTAGCTCCACTACCTACTCAAACGGATCCCAAAGCAAATACTTGAACAAATTGTTCTGCTCATAAGAAAGTGTGTTTATTTAGGAGCACGAAATATCTAGTGAAGGGAGTTCGCGCACAGCCGTCTCCTGAATGTTGTTATATGTTCTAGAATTAGTTATTTTACCGAACGGCTGCTGAATTACAAATTACTGCACAGCTCGAGCTTGAAGTCTACGCTATTCGACGGCCTCAGGATCATTAATTGAAAGAATACTGTTGTTGTCCTTTGTGTCGATTGATTCGCGCGCCCTGATCGAATTTGAGTTCAAACTCACTTTAGAGCGTGTAAGCTCGTTTTTCAATGATGCAGTCTCGTTATTATCTGGTTCGGCAAGAGGCTCCTAGTTATTATCTGGAAAATATGACACATCACCACCCATTGGAGTGTGAATAATATATTTATGTATTAAAGTGAATATAACATAATTATGAGAATTAAACAAAATTAGTTTAGTTTAAACTTCTACTTCTACAGTAGTAGCAGGAAAAAGATTATCCGACTGTTAATAACTGTTATTCGTAACTAAATTCTTATTGTATATTATAAGTTAAACGTTATTTATTACAATTCACTATCAAATTTTATCAGGGTTAGCTTTCGCTTTAACATCAGAATATTTTTCGTGGCGAACTTATAATCGTAGATGACTTTTAACTGTCACGTTTTCTTTGACTCCTAAGAGATACTCAACGTGTGATTATTATAAGTCAATATTTTTGAGTTATTTACAGGACATTACTACCTCTTGGCATTTGTTTCCTGTGATATCTACACTTGTGAGTGTGTTTGACTGAATTTTATGTATGTTTCCCCACCTTGCAATTAGTTTTTGCGCTTGGCATCCAATAAATTCGTGTTTGTACCCGTCATATTTGAGTATTTTCGTTTTGAGGTAGTTTATTTCAATTCGGTTGAAGCTCAAATTGATGAATTCTGGCTCACAATCAATTTGGAAGTTACTTTACGGGTCTGAGAAAATGTTATCACATTAGAATAAAGTGCTGTCTTCTGAATCATCAAGTAGTTCAGGGTCTGAGTCTTATAACATGTGAAAGTTGAATTCTTAAGATGTGAGATTTTTAGACAGTGCTAGTTGAACTTTGGACTCGTTAACTTTTATAATTTCCGGTATTTCTTCTTAAACATCATTATTTTGCGTTTAATTTTACTCATCGATAATTTCTTTTGTTTCATCTTTCTCTTCGTGATTTTCTGTTTCATTTAAATCAGCATTTTAGGTCTCTTTATTTTCATGTTCAACGAACTGCCCAATTTCAATTGGGCTTGCATTTTCGCACTCTTCAGTTTTGGCATTGCTTTCTCTGAAGTCTTCGTGGAGGAGGCTAGAACGTGAGTTTTGCGGTTCTTTTCCATCCTCATCTGAGATTTCCCTTTTTTCTCCAAGGAAATTATGTGCAATATTTATATATTTTAGTTATTTTGAAGTGCACTTGAATTGTTAAAGACGATTATGCTGAATAAAAACGTAGCGCAGTGCTGGGTGATTTACGAATTTCATAATAAAATTATGTGAGATGTCCAAATCAATTAGTTGAAGCGCATTCAAGCAGTCCACATCCGAGATATAGTTATTAGCTACATTTAGTATCTATAAATTCTTCAAATTGGTTAAAACTGAAACATCATACAGCGAATTTTCAGATAAATCCAAAACCCGCAAATTGGTCAATTATATTTACTAAAGAATGAACAAATTGTTGTTTCTGGCAAATAATCGTTCGACTTGTTCAAAAGGATCCCAGAGAAGCCTCTCGAAATATTTATTCTTATAATTTAAAGTGATAACTTTTGAATCATCGAGAACTAAGGTCTTTTATTCCTATAGAGCAACATCTTAAATATGATTTTGTGTGTGAAATATCACACGTTTACCAAAAGGACAGGTTAAAAGATATTCTTGAACAAGCTTATACTGCTCCTTCCGACGATTTACTGCTTCTGGGTCATCTATATCCATAATCTGCTCGTTCTCCTCTAAAGCTTGCTACTCGCGTTCAAGCTGTTCGATGTCATCCATTATGTCTTATTCATTCTCAACAGATAACGACTCTTGTACCGGTGCCTCGTGGATTATGTCCTCCTAGATACTATTTGGTTACGATTACTTATTAACTGACCTATATATGTCACTCTCATCAAAGGGAAACTCATCAATGTTTAAACACTAAGCTCCCATTGTGAGAAGTGGTATTATTATATAGTTTATGTACCAAGATAATAACATTTAAATTTGTTTAATTATACTAAATGGTATCATCCATTTATCTCATCCATGGCAGATTATTTTCAAAGTTTATTTAATATATTGTTTGTATATTGCTTTAGAATAATTTATACATCTCACATCTCACTGTTTTGTCTTATTTATCTGATCTAATTACATAACATCAACCAAAAACGCGTAGTTATAGTATTGCGTGTACTTAAGAAACGCTCTATTATTTAATATACAGATAATAAATAAATATTATATGGTTATGATAATATAATGTATAAATACTCACTAATTGTTAACAATTATTTGAACGATTGAAGTGATAATATTTTTATTATAAAATAAACTGAGTAATAAATACCAACACTCCTCCTCCGCAAATTTTATGGATCAAAATCCTTCTCCTAAAGAGCAAAGAATTTTATCTATTGATAAGTAAACATTACCAAAAACGTACGTTTAAAACTCGGAAAGAGAACAATTGCTTTTAGATTACGCAAATGCGTTTGAAACGTAGTTTTTGAGCTAGTTTCCAAAGAGAAAGCCAATTTACATGGTGCCTTTGAACGAAGCTGGAATTTAGAAATTTTTGCCAACCACATTGAGGCCGGCTTTGTTAGCTGATCCCACTTTGTCTAATGGTCAGAAGCTAGCTTAATTTGTGGCTGACGCTGTTAATTACGAGTAGCTCAAGGACGCTACGTCCTACAGCCGTTATGTGATGGCTCCTCAAACAACTCTTGAGTGGTAAAAGGGTGATTCGATTGACATCAGTTTGCTTTTGTGCTCTCTTCTTCTGGGTGCAGGTTTTAACGCGTATGTGTGCTTGGGTACAGCCGATCGCAGGCTGACTGAGCAGCTCAGGCACAAGGAGGTTTGTCCGGAGCTCGACTGCATCAAGGAGTACGCCGACAATTTGTTGAATTCTTTCGCGTCCGAGTCTGCGTTTTCGCAGCGTTACAGGCCCGGTCTATTCCAGGTCCAGAACAGGTACTGCCGCCACTACGACGACTTCCTTTAAATTGAGCAGGAGTACAAGGCCGAGGAGTTCGTGAACCTTCTCCAGTTCAAACCCGCGAAGGAATTCTCCTCCTTAAGTTTGCGCCCAACCCTGAAGGAAATGATCCCGAACATAAACATAAACACTCAGGAACAGGAGCTCTTGAACGTGTCAAAACTGGTTCAGAATCAACCACAAATGAAGAACCAGTTCGGATTCAGTAAAATATTCGTTCTTGATTAAGGGGAGACGAAGAACGCCGAGTACAAATCAGTGCTCTCGGGCGGAGGTATGTTCCTGTCAGCTGACAACTCAACCTACGGCGGGAATCTGGTCATCTCACCAGACGGAACTGAAGTTTTCAAGAACAAATTCCTGAGGAAGAGACCCATTGTAAACATCTCAAAATACGAAGAAATGAAGAAAATGAGAATGAAAATGGAAAAAATAGGCGCAAAAGCACTCGAAGTCGAAGCATACACCATTCTTTAAATGAAAGAACAAGGAAAAATGGACGACATCCTCGTCCCAGGCGAAACTGGACAAGCCAAAAGAACAGAAGAAATCAAAACCAAAAAACAACTCGAAGAACAAGACAAAAACCACCTCAAAGAACTGTACCAAGACATACTCGATGGACAACGCGTTTACTCATGGGTATATGTAGCCCCACTGCAAGACGAAAAACTCTCTTACAATGACGCAGTTGAGAACGACATCAACACACTCATCAGTTAATTAGACCAGCCGTCTAAGGTTAAATCTGGAATGTTCATCGACGCAGTTAGTGGTCGTGTTTTCACGCTTAATAACTCACTATTTAAGGGAATCGATTCTGTATTCAACAACGAGAACTACTTCGTAAACCTCCAAGTTGATTAAATTAATTTGAAGACTACCAGCTACAATCTGTACGACATTGATAAGTGGTGCATTTGCGTGATGACTCAGCAGCTCATCAAGATCAGACAGCAACAGCAGCAATACCAGAACAAGGCCGCTGTGCAGGACAGAATTTTGAAGCAAGTTGGTGGCAACAATTAGTATATGTCTCAGTACAAGAATAACACAGGCACGATTGAGTAAGGTACGAATCTCCCATCAAAAATTAACAAGATCATAGACAAGAAACTCGATCAGATGAAGGACCAGCAATATCAGCAGAGTCTTGCGCATCAAACGCAAGAGTTCGTAGTTTCAGCTGATGAGCAGCCCCCAGAGCCAAAGGACCTCTACGAGAAGCGCTGGGACTCCGTGAAGCCCGTCCGCATCCTCATGTCCGCCCTCCCTGTTCCATGGCCAGTTCAAACCACTTTATCTGAACTCAAACTGCAACAAAGCTACCCGCTAAGAGAAAAACTTGAAAACGAGAAGGTGAGCGTCCAATATCTGCCCGAGAAAACGTACCTGTTTTCAGACTCGTTCGTGAGACTCTTCAACAAATTCAGTCAGAGGAACGGGTGCACAGCACTCATCACCACCAGACCGAGACCCGTTTACAGATCCGTTTTCGATGAGGACGGCGATTGCGTGAAGAATATTTTAATCGGGTGGAGGTTTTAAAGAATTCAGATGTTCCAAAACAGAAACGATAAATTATCACTCAGAATGGTCTAGTTCGAAATCGCTCATGCTGACGTCGAAGTCCCCCTTAACGCTGATAAGTACAAATAACTTAACGAAGGGTACGAAATCATCACCCAACTCGACCTGAAAACAGTCGCGTTCTGCGGTAAACAATACCCACTCTGGTGCTTCTGTGGTGAAGATCTAGACGAATTCTCAGACGCTGACAGCCTCACCAATAAACAACAGATATTCAGCAGCTATTCAAACGATATCATCTGCAAAGTGAAATAAATCAAATAAGTATTCAACGAAAACAGACAAGACCAAATGAAAATGCACGAAATTCTTCCAAACGGACAACGCAAACTGCAATTCTACGAAAATAGAGAAGATTACCTCGGCCAGATCATCATCACCAATAAACACATCATTGAAAAGTTCTACGATTACTTACGCGCTGACGGATTACAGGAACGTGTTCTGGTCATTTCAGACACGCCAAGCGGCGCAGAAGAAGAAATAAAGTTCGAGATGAACATTATTGAGGATAACACTTACAAGCAAGTTGACAGATACGCAATCAAGGTAACCGAAAAGTTCAGAGACATGGGTCAAATCTAACAGGCAATAAACTCAAGAAGACGCAGGTTCATAAGGGCAAAGCAGGTAATCGAGGATGCAGAGGTCAAGTTCGTTTCTGGCCAGCAGAAATCAGAGGAGAAGATGTCTTACATAGATCAGGAGAATCAGTACGTTGATTTAGATTCCTTCTAAGAAATAGAGTATGCGCTTACATTGGCTGCTTATCAGATTTTCGTGGCCTAGAAGCAAATCTTCTCTTCCAACGTATCTTCAACTACTAATCCGTTGTATTCCATCCAATAAGGTACTCAGTCTATTATCAGGCGTCACAACAATTTATTGATGCAGGCCTACAATCTGTGCCCGGATAAGGAGCTTCAGGAGCAATCTCAAAAACAACAGTCTTTCACAGAGAAGGAAAACACGCTTGAGAAGTCCAACATCTCCAAGTCAGAAATAGACGAGTCTCACACGATCGACGATGAGGCAACCCACACCGGCTAGTTCTGGCACCGCTCTGCTAAGGTTTTGAAACAGTAAAACTCACAAGTTACCACCGATTTCTTGCGCCAAGATATATCCGAGCTCACTAAGTAGAAAGCTCACATGCAGCTCCCCAAGAACCTCGCAACTTTGAACAACAACTTGACCAAGCAGCAATTAACCGAGAATGAAATGAGGAAGTAAATAATCTCAACCTTCGCAGGCGTTAAGCCGAACTACTTCGAGCCCGAGCTGAACAACGTTTTCAACAACCTGGAGTACGTTCAAACGCTTAAGAAGAGGGAGATGCCTATTCTTCCTCAGTTCAGATCAGCCCCACTCGCATACAGTTATGTTAAGCAGTTCATGAAGGAGCCGATTAGAATCAGCTCATTGCAGTATGACTAGACTACTAATAACATTAGACTGGTGTGCTTCAACGACGCTGCTACTTTGTTCTAAAAGCAGAAACTGTTCGACAAGAACATAAACTACGTGCACAGGAACGCAGTGTTCGCGCACTCGAGTGAGATCCAAACCAGACTCATTTCTGAGCTCTCCAAGAGATTGCAAGACGCTTACAAATTAATCCTACAACAGAAGAAACCACTGCAAATTCTCGCTCAAAAACCAGCCATGATGTTCCAGTGCGAGTCTCAGATGTGTTCAGTTCTCGAAGACCAGAAAACCACTGGTCTTTAAACAACCGATGAGTTCGTACAACTGTCCAACAGAGAGAAATCACTCCACGCACAACTCATGAACGAACACAAGATACTGTTTGAACTGATAAATGCAGTTGAAACGCTCGCTGAAACGAAGATTTGCTCACAGGTTAAAGGAGGCTCCTTAAATATTTACCAGTAAAACAAAGGAGAAGGGCTGCAGTTTAGACCAAGAGACTTACTAATGGCCAGACACGCGCTTGAGCAGCACGGGACCATGGAAAGATTCAGCCTGAAAACAGAGGTGAAACTCTCAGAACAAAAGAAAGTCAACGGAAACGACCCATTATTGCCATTCATTAAAGAAGCATACAGACAGATGGAAGTGCTGCCCAAAGCCGTGGCACAACAGGTGTTCGACGACGCGATGAAGGCGATGAAAGACAGAATTCTAGAAAGAACAGGACACATCCAGTCCAGATTGCAAGCAGAAACAGAACAACTCAAAAGAAGGAACAAAAACCTGGAACAACTAAACCCAGAAGAAAAAGAAAAAGTCATGAAGGAAATCAAAGAGTCAATCTTCAGAATCTCCATCATCGAGATGAGAACTCAAAAACACATCCAAGACGGCACAGAAAGATACGCAGAATACGCAAGAGAACTCAAGAAAGACCCCAGACTCAAAATGCTGTGAACGACTTTCGAAACAATTTATATATGTTATTGATAATACGGAATGCTATAAAATATAATTCTACATTTTACTCAGATGACTTAAGGAACTGCAAAAACAAAGATAATATCATTGTATAAAAAATAATAATCAATAATATATTATAATTGAATAAACATCATTCAATTCTCAGATGTAGTTATATTATTAGAGGATCTGTAAAAACTTACTCAATATCTCGTTTTTCTTCTGGGTTTCAAGCTACAACCACTACGTGATTTTGGCTTTGTTATGTTTAATATTGTTTGAATACTCGTCGTTTATAAATTGCTACTATTTAAGTTAATTTTGCTACGTTATAGCGATTATTCTCTTGTTTTGTAATATAAGTTGCTAAGAAGGCTCCTTCTGATTAATATATGTAAAATCTTCATCGTTATTGTCTTGAGTTAATGCATTTCTCATTTGTTGGAGTTAACTTATGTTGGAGCTAACTAAGTAATTATTATCAACATAAAACTGTTTAAGTTTCTTCAATTACAAAAAATCTGAACAAATATAAACTATACGGTTTTCAGAAACAAATAAATATTCCAAATCCATAAGTTATGTCAAGGCGTCGATATTTATAATTTGATTGCAAGATAAATCAACTGTTTTCAACTATTTAATATTAGCAATGCAAGAAACATCAGTAAGTTTGTTACAGTATAAAACTAACTTTGTCAGTGCACTAAATTCACATTTTCTCAAACCGAAGTGTAACGAGTTATCTAAGTATGATTTAGTATTACAAATATCTTGAAGTGAGATTATTTCGTTGTTAGAAGCGTTTATTGATCGAAGTCCTGGATGGTGTTTAAATATCTGCATATCTTGTAAATTATTATATGCTAGATTCAAGTTGAAAATATTATGAAGATATTGTATTTTCTGCAAGGTGTCAGGATTGCTGTTGTTCAAGGCAAGCAATAAAACCTGGGAAAGTTTTCTAAAATTTGCATCGGACAAGACTTGCTCGGAGTTTTACATATTGCAATGGAAGTATTGTGAATATTATTAAATTATTAGGTTGTTAATAAGTTCAAACCCGCCTATTTCAACTTCAAAATTTACTTTTGAATCGGTTTTTGCGATACACATAGTTTAGTTGATTTCCGTCAAGTTATCAATACTATCTATCATTATGTAATGTAAATTACTACCATTAATTGAAACAATTATTTTCATAATTGATTCTTCTAACTCGTCTTTGTTTATTAAATCAAGTGCTTTATATACAAATAAGCTGCATTCAATATTCTCATTTTCCTTTAACTAAATGTGCTCGGTAGGTAAAATACTTGAATTTGAGGGAAACTGATGTAGTTATTTAACATTCATATATAAAAAAGATTTTTTGTGTTTGGATTTTGTACCACTCCCAATTTACGCCAAATTATCAAAATTTTACAACTTGAACGTGGTTCAAGATAAAAGACAACACAGTTGGGATAGTAATTTTCTTACACTAGAACATCTATAATTTTAATTTCAGTCATTCAAAATTAATATTAGCGTAAATACAGAAATTCACATCGAAATACTACCCATAAGATTCAATTTTGAGTAACAATAAAATATTTTGTCGATAGGCCTGATGTGATATAATGGCTGGCGCAATTTGAACAAGTATGTCAGTTTTCGTCAAAATAGTTAGCTATGCTTGAGCTGGACTCAATTTGGGGGTAACTTCAAATGTTGTATTTCACTGTGGCAGTACTCCAAATATAGTTGTAGTTGGACTTGAAGAAATAAGTTATGTCCCCAATATTCAATACAATAATTGGGAGAATCAAAATTTTACGAAACTGTAAGTTGAATAAGTTAAGTTAGCTCCGCTATTATAAGTATGATATAATTTATTCTTTTAAATACTATCACATAGGCGAGGCCAACATATATTTATTCCTTCACTTATAAATCTAATATTTCACAAATATCAAGATAAACAATATTAGAGGCCTAAATGATAGCGTTAAATAATAATATACTATGCTATTATACGAACTACATTATAAGTTAAATAGTGTTCTTTACGTGCTTTATCTTTTGAATCAAATAGGGAATATATTCTATAATTAGGAGATGGGAAATATTCAAAAGAGTTTTATTAAATGTTTAGATAGAAATAGATGTTAAAGCTATGATATATTATTTTAGTGCTTATAGTGATAAATGGCTTACTTAAATTTAGTTTTGTATTTTGTGTAGTAAAAAGTCTGAATAAAATATAAATAAATTTAAACCATTTAACTTTGCGGCTAATATCTACTTTATTAAGATTTATTTAAATTGATCTTAATATATATTACAATTTAATCCAAATTTTATATGTATTTGATAGTTAACTAAATACAATTAAGTTTCATCCCCTAACAACATAATGTATTTTTATAACTAATAACTAATAGAATGTAGAATTATCATTCGTAGTTTCTATCAGTAAGACAGAAACAAATTATACCACTTATTAAGATATTAGGGGAACTTATATTTATCATTAGTGTTCATAGTCGCCGTTGTAATAGTTATTATATTAAAGAGTAATTATAATGTTCACTAAATATATTTGATACTTTTCATGTGATATACTATATTTAGAAATACTCTGCAAATTTAATATCTTTGAAAAAACAATTTATTGCAGATATGTAATTTATGCTACGTTATAATTATAAATATATATGTAGCTATGCTCTACGTTTCGTATTTAGTTCTAAATTAGATGTACAATATTGTTGATGTGGACGTTATATCAAAAGTTGCTAAGCACCTGCAATATCCCATACATCACAAACATCTATTTACAATATTTACAATATTAAATTAATACAGAATACTAGTTAAAGTATTTTGAGAAATGTACCTCAAATTATGATTTCAGTAACTTGTGACACATATTAAATATAAATATTTTTATTATGCAATTTCGTTTCTTTTTAAATATAAAATCAAAGTCGAAGTTACCCCCAAGTTGCTGATTATGATTAATAGCTCATATTACTAAATCGAAAAATGTAATAATTTTCACTATTTTAATAACTTGGACCGGAGTTAACTTCCAAAATTTATAACAATATATATGAAGTAGTCGTATTCAAACTAATCAAAATAGAAAATGAAATAGCTCTAAATGCCGTAAGCCTCAGAAGTAAAGCCAAAAGTAAACTTCTTGGAGTGAAAACATAAATGCTGAAATTAAAAACTTCAAACAAAATTTCACTTGTTACTTGACGTGTATTACAATTTTATAGTAAATCAGTTCCAACTCTTCTAAAAGCATGACCGAGCATATTTCTTTAACTTCATTGTAAATGACAACTTGATATTTTCCTAAGGTAGACTGTCAAAGTCGTTTAACATTGGAGGTGGCAAAATATATAATTAGTTCATTTATATTATATTTTAAATTATTCATAAGGACTTTATTCATCAGTTAAGTAAGTCATTTTATTTCTCTACTATATTACAACTTCTTATATTTCTGACACAGCGATTTCTTCGTTGGGCGCGCTGTTGTGGATGGACGCCAGCGGAAATGGGCCGCCGTTCACAGTTCGAACTCTCTAATTGCGGCAGAGCAGCAAAAGCCAAAAGGCGCCGAGGCGTTGCGGTGCGTATGTCTCCTCCGCGCCTTCCACAGCGATGCTTTCTGCCGAGCATTTGGGCCGCGTTGGAAAGTGAAAGTTGTGCAAATTACGTTTTAAATTGCGACTGTCTTTTAAAAAATGTTGAAATCGATATTCACGTTGTTTACCATTCTGGGATGGCGACTGGAGCATTTCAGAACCAGCTCTCTGCGGCTTCTTCGATTCTGACTTCCGCCAGATTTACGAAATGTCACAGCAGTTTCAAGTGCGGAGATAGATGTGTCATATACGTTCCAGATTCCCCGAGGCTTGCGCAGCTGTTGTCCGGTGTGCTCGCCTAAGATCTAAATCGAGGCAGCTACATCGAATACGTGTGCTTCAACGCAGCGCCCATCTAACTGCGCGGCGCACTGCGACCAAACGGGCCGGTAACTCGGCCGCCGGCAGTAAACTACTAAGAAGATTCTTGGCCCGAGACATCTGATCGCTCGCTATACAACATGCGGCTTCTTGCGCAGGAACACGGCTCTGAAAGCTAGAGCCGCCGCGCGCAGCAATCTCTCGCGCAGTGGCCGGCGCAGCTTGCCAAAGAGTCTTAGTCTCGAAGACGGTTAGGATTCCAGCTTTCCATTTCAAAGACCTCGGACTAGGACAGGACCATTATGGTTTCCGGGCTGCTAGCACGGCTTTGCGTCGCCGTCTATTTGTCCAGTCCGCTTCGAGTAGCCTTGGCTAAGAGCGGTCGTCCGACTGTTATTTTCAAACTGGGTGCGCCTGTGAAAATCTAGTTCGCCGCACTTCGATTTGCCGGACGAGTCTTTTGTCTAGGCGTGTGGCCCGGAAGAGATTGCCCTCGCATCCGTCCAGTTCGTGCGCCTCCGTTGGCCACGCCAGTTTTTGCGTTCGGCCATCTCAGATAAACGGCAAAGATTCACATTTCGCCTTCCAGCCGTGAACGAGCGAACGCGGCGCGCAACGTAATCTGTTGGTGTCCGCGCCGCCAGCGATTTCTTCGTTGGGCGCGCTGTTGTGGATGGACGCCAGCGGAAATGGGCCGCCGTTCACAGTTCGTCTCTCTAATTGCGGCAGAGCAGCAAAAGCCAAAAGGCGCCGAGGCGTTGCGGTGCGTATGTCTCCTCCGCGCCTTCCACAGCGATGCTTTCTGCCGAGCATTTGGGCCGCGTCGGAAAGTGAAAGTTGTGCAAATTACGTTTTAAATTGCGACTGTTTTTTTAAAAATGTTGAAATCGATATTCACGTTGTTTACCATTCTGGGATGGCGACTGGAGCATTTCAGAACCAGCTCTCTGCGGCTTCTTCGATTCTGACTTCCGCCAGATTTACGAAATGTCACAGCAGTTTCAAGTGCGGAGATAGATGTGTCATATACGTTCCAGATTCCACGAGGCATGCGCAGCTGTTGTCCGGTGTGTTCGCCTAAGATCTAAATCGAGGCAGCTACATCGAATACTTGTGCTTCAACGCAGCGCCCACCTAACTGCGCGGCGCACTGCGACCAAACGGGCCGGTAACTCGGCCGCCGGCAGTAAACTACTAAGAAGATTCTTGGCCCGAGACAGCTGATCGCTCGCTATACAACATGCGGCTTCTTGCGCAGGAACACGGCTCTGAAAGCTAGAGCCGCCGCGCGCAGCAATCTCTCGCGCAGTGGCCGGCGCAGCTTGCCAAAGAGTCTTAGTCTCGAAGACGGTTAGGATTCCAGCTTTCCATTTCAAAGACCTCGGACTAGGACAGGACCATTATGGTTTCCGGGCTGCTAGCACGGCTTTGCGTCACCGTCTATTTGTCCAGTCCGCTTCGAGTAACCTTGGCTAAGAGCGGTCGTCCGACTGTTATTTTCAAACTGGGTGCGCCTGTGAAAATCTAGTTCGCCGCACTTCGATTTTCCGGACGAGTCTTTTGTCTAGGCGTGTGGCCCGGAAGAGATTGCCCTCGCATCCGTCCAGTTCGTGCGCCTCCGTTGGCCACGCCAGTTTTTGCGTTCGGCCATCTCAGATAAACGGCAAAGATCCACATTTCGCCTTCCAGCCGTGAACGAGCGAACGCGGCGTGCAACGTAATCTGTTGGTGTCCGCGCCGCCAGCGATTTCTTCGTTGGGCGCGCTGTTGTGGATGGACGCCAGCGGAAATGGGCCGCCGTTCACAGTTCGTACTCTCTAATTGCGGCAGAGCAGCAAAAGCCAAAAGGCGCCGAGGCGTTGCGGTGCGTATGTCTCCTCCGCGCCTTCCACAGCGATGCTTTCTGCCGAGCATTTGGGCCGCGTCGGAAAGTGAAAGTTGTGCAAATTACGTTTTAAATTGCGACTGTTTTTTAAAAAATGTTGAAATCGATATTCACGTTGTTTACCATTCTGGGATGGCGACTGGAGCATTTCAGAACCAGCTCTCTGCGGCTTCTTCGATTCTGACTTCCGCCAGATTTACGAAATGTCACAGCAGTTTCAAGTGCGGAGATAGATGTGTCATATACGTTCCAGATTCCCCGAGGCTTGCGCAGCTGTTGTCCGGTGTGTTCGCCTAAGATCTAAATCGAGGCAGCTACATCGAATACGTGTGCTTCAACGCAGCGCCCATCTAACTGCGCGGCGCACTGCGACCAAACGGGCCGGTAACTCGGCCGCCGGCAGTAAACTACTAAGAAGATTCTTGGCCCGAGACAGCTGATCGCTCGCTATACAACATGCGGCTTCTTGCGCAGGAACACGGCTCTGAAAGCTAGAGCCGCCGCGCGCAGCAATCTCTCGCGCAGTGGCCGGCGCAGCTTGCCAAAGAGTCTTAGTCTCGAAGACGGTTAGGATTCCAGCTTTCCATTTCAAAGACCTCGGACTAGGACAGGACCATTATGGTTTCCGGGCTGCTAGCACGGCTTTGCGTCGCCGTCTATTTGTCCAGTCCGCTTCGAGTAGCCTTGGCTAAGAGCGGTCGTCCGACTGTTATTTTCAAACTGGGTGCGCCTGTGAAAATCTAGTTCGCCGCACTTCGATTTTCTGGACGAGTCTTTTGTCTAGGCGTGTGGCCCGGAAGAGATTGCCCTCGCATCCGCCCTGTTCGTGCGCCTCCGTTGGCCACGCCAGTTTTTGCGTTCGGCCATCTCAGATAAACGGCAAAGATCCACATTTCGCCTTCCAGCCGTGAACGAGCGAACGCGGCGTGCAACGTAATCTGTTGGTGTCCGCGCCGCCAGCGATTTCTTCGTTGGGCGCGCTGTTGTGGATGGACGCCAGCGGAAATTGGCCGCCGTTCACAGTTCGTCTCTCTAATTGCGGCAGAGCAGCAAAAGCCAAAAGGCGCCGAGGCGTTGCGGTGCGTATGTCTCCTCCGCGCCTTCCACAGCGATGCTTTCTGCCGAGCATTTGGGCCGCGTCGGAAAGTGAAAGTTGTGCAAATTACGTTTTAAATTGCGACTGTTTTTTAAAAAATGTTGAAATCGATATTCACGTTGTTTACCATTCTGGGATGGCGACTGGAGCATTTCAGAACCAGCTCTCTGCGGCTTCTTCGATTCTGACGTGCTGGTTTTCAGAAACAATTATATAATTATTCTTTTATAAACGAACCTTTTCCTTGATCTTTGAAAAATTCACCTCTTGCGAGTGTGAGTAATACCCCCGTTTAAATATTATTTTTCGCTAGTAAATAGAGGTAAATCGATATTCAATCCTTTGGCATATTTCACCTGAGTGAATCGATTCAAATGCAAAAAATATTTCAAAACCATCTTTATAAAATCTGTATTAAACTATGTATTATTATTTCATACTTTCACTCGAACGTTCTCACGAGCTCTTCAACCTGAATGAACCCGTCTTAGTTGGCCACTACTCCAATTATCACCTGTGCAGAGTAGCTGCACCCGATTTTGTTCCTGAAGAACCAGATCAGTTCTCTGTTCGAGATCATTTTCTTTCCTGGGAACACCTCTCTTACGAACTGTTAAAATGGAATATTATAACAGGCTAATTTAAACATTAATGAAATCTGAGTAATAACACAATTAAGTTATTATATCGTTCGTAGGTGCGTGAAGTTAAAATATGTGTTTAATTCCGCTATGATATTTAGATTTTGTGGGTCAAGTCAATATGTTTATTAGACCATCTGCAGATTTGAAATAGATGTGCATGTTCGTGTCTATGTGCACTTTATTTTAACTCAGATTAAAAAAAGACTCAGATCTTTTAAAGGATCTGAATCCACCATACATCTGCATCCATTTGAGATCTGCGTTCTTCCCATAGACACGTTGGATAGGGTCCTGTGATAACTATGATATTATTTAAGATATTATATTAATATATTTATAATATTATATTCACACCACTCTTTTGAGTCATAATAATCAAATTGAGTCAAATCGTTATTAAATGAAAGAGTTTCGATAATATTTACTGTTTATAGATTAATTGAGGTTATAATATATAAATTGTGAGAAAATTAGTGGAACTGTCAAGATCTACTAGAATTTACAAATTATAAAAAGCTATATTTCAGAATCGGTTTCAACTTTGATTATTAAAGTGAATAATTCTTCTTTTTAATATTTATACTAAGCTAAGATAAATTCTTTTACATAATAATAACAATAATGATTAATTCGTGCGCAAAATCTAATTATAGATCTAGTGTTGAGTTCGTTGTTAACTGTTTTACAAATAGAATATTTATCGAAAATTAAACATTAACTGCAGAATATCTTCACTCCATACATAAATCTCGTATTTTAAGAGTTGTTACTGTGATCGAAACTTGAGTATAAAACTTATCAAAAATATGCAAGATATGTGCAAAATCATATATTAAGTTTAAGTTTGAATTAAAATCTATGTTTACTGAATTCTAAAATCCAAAAGAGAATTGTAAAACAATAGTATTCTAAAAACAAATTCTATATAAAATATGTGCATAATACCAATCATTCGATCTATGTTGAACATCGAGTCCATTACTACATTGAGTCTACCACTAAAATGCAAAATTTGCTATTTTAAAAGTGTATCGTATAAAGAAAGCTTTTATTAGCAAAACAGGCGATTCATTCATGATAAATGAAAACTACTGAATTTATTTTGTATACATATGTTATTTCTTATTTGATACGTTATTTCTGCCCAGATTTAGGATAGGAGTGGGAAAAATTACATTTAGTATGCATTTTTAGTAGTATGCACATCCCAAAAAGAACGCAGATCTTCACATACATGCACATGTTTTTGAGATCTATGATTAGTAAAAACATGCGCATGTTTATAAACATGCGCATGTTTTTGACGATATGCAGATGGTCTATTTGACCCATTATATGTGTATCATACGAAATTGACATTTTTGTGAGTTGATCAATCACTCCACTCCCATTAATGTAATACAAGGCTAACGAAACTGAGTTTATTATCATGGATGCCGGCAAGAACGTGGTTCAAGTCATTCCTACACACGCCGTACACCAGAACAGACTTTATGTCACTTCAACTGGTGTATATTTCCGTTCTATAGAGGAGTACAGTAATCTTTTGGACGACGAGCACGTGCGTTACAATTTGTATGTGTACACCATAGCCACCGGCAAGATAACACAGGCTATGTTCGATATACCATTTTTCGAGCTTTTGTTTGTGTACAACGACCATGTTACTGGTATGAAGAGCGAGTTGTTGTTTGGTTTGATTGGAAACGTGTTCGAGCCACTTGGCGCAATCAAGATCGACGATAACCTCTTATTGAATTTGATCTACAACGATGCTTCAACCATTCCAAAAACACTGTTGAAGCCGAAGAGATTTGTGTACGAGTACGCCATCAACAACGAGACCTACACATATCTCGAGAACTGGATGTTCACCTCTGTTGACGGCAAGGTCACTGGCAGATTCCCAATTGATTTCTAATTGAACGGATTCAATCTTAAGCAGTTGCAAATCAAGGACTCCGTTTATGGCTTCATTGGCGACTATATGAACGCCAAGGTCTTCGCTTGCCTGAACAAGAACCAGCTCACCACCATTCAGACCTACCCACACTTCCAATACGAAATTGCCCAGCTAGTTCAAGTTGGTGAGAAGTGCGGTATCAAGCAAGTCATCAACGACGACGTTGAGTGGAGAATGAACGACTGGGGTGAAATGGAACAAGTTATTGACCCGAACGCACCAGCCGTTTTGTTCGTTGATGGAAAGTTCATCGAACTCACCGGAGAAATTGACCCAGCTACCTGCATCTACGAATACTCCGAGAACGTAAAGTTCTACTCACACCACGCGGTTCTGTTTGTTGGTGGAAAAGTTAAGCAGATCGTAATGCTCCCATTGCATCTGACTAGAGGCAAGGAAATCAGAAGAGTTGAAGGCGTAAAGAGCGCTAACGTCGAAGGAGAAGAAATGGACCTCGGATTCCTCGACGGATTCGCAGGATGAGCGATTAAATCTTCATATTATTTATTAAGTATTTATTTACAATCAATTCAAATCAATTGAACAGATATTTCACCATTATAATATTGTGCATTGTATTACCACTATTTCATCATTATTCATCACCACTTCATTATTCAAGTTAATGCTCATTTATACAATTTTCTCATTATGTGACGTCGCAGAAGCAGTAAAGTCTCTCGAGTAACTTATTAAAGATAATAAATCCCAAGAAGCGTACACACTTGTGTAGAATTCTCTAACAGACTACCCAAACGACCCAAAGTTAATATTCCAACGTGCAGTCATTTATGAACAACTTCGCTAATTTTAGAATTCGATAACTGACTACGCATTTGTGGTATCAGCTCCGTCACCATACAAGTTTAAAGCAATTATGAAGCTGAAGACTATGTGCGTGGATGTGTGCCAATTCTAATGCGAGGACAAATTCTCTGTGTAAATTCTTGGTAAAGAAGCATTTGCTAATTTATAGAACTTGACAAAGTGGAAGAACGAAGCAATTCTCAGTGGGAACACGACCGATTTGTTTTTAATCGCTGAAAAGTGCACTAAGGATCCAAATTTGTACATCCGCATCGTAAAGACCCAACTAGAAAACAATGAGTTCAATCAGGCTTTCAAAACACTTGAAAAACTGCAGGAAATCTCCAGTGAGAATTCAGACACCATCAACGAGCTTAAGGATTTGTATCAAATCTTAGGTGGGCTTGCAACATTTGTATTCCGCCCAATAGAGGAGTCAAGATTCAGCAATGAGGAGTTCTTCCAAGGTCTCAACACTTATTTAACACGCATGCAGATTGTGCACGAAGTGATTTCAAAGCACTCCCCCATCTCACACAAGGCCAGCGATGAGGCTTACAACGAAGCTTTACTTGCACTCGACGCTGAGTACAACATGGTAATAGACCAGATTGAAACATACGCCAAAACTGTGATAGCCAAGTCCTTCAACTCAGACATCTCCTTATCTAAACTTAAATTGGAGCTTGGTGAATACCACACACTTTCCAAGAATTTAATCAACACAATTTTAGGAAACTAAATAATCCCGTTCAACACCACATCAAAAACACCAACCCTCCAAGCACTTCAAGCTGTGACCAACTACCTCCTCATGGAACCGGCCATTGATGAACTAGCTCCAAGCTCAACTGACCAAGTTGAACTGGAACTTAAAGTTGAACAACTCGAGTACGACATTGAAGCGAACAGAAAGATGCTGAACAGAGCGAAATTCTATAGATAGGACACAGAACTCCAGAATATTGTTTGGTTGCTTGACGACTGCAATTCTTTATTTGATAAAATCTTTTTATTGAGGAAAAGGGCAATGCAGCCGGACTTCTTCAAATTACTAAAAGTGAACCCTCAGTCTAGCACGGCCGAGATAAAGAAATCGTACTACAACATAGCTAAACAGCTGCACCCAGACAACTACGAAGAAAACATCACAAACTAAGAGAAAAAGAGAAGACAAAGAATGTTCCAAATGATCGCTGAAGGATACGACGTACTCACAAATCAACAAAAGAGAGCAGAATTCATGTCTGGACAGCACAACGCAGGAGAAATCTCACAAAGACACTCAATACACAAAACAAGGAAACAAGCTAGCTACGACATGCACCCAGACTACAAAGGCGGAAACGGAACAGTCAGCGACGAAGAAATAAAGAAATAACTCACTGAGGAACAATGGTACGAATATCAGAAACAGAGAAGATAGGGTAAGTGATTCAACATTGTCAACATTTTAGTGTATTAATGCTATTTATGACGTATACACTGATTTACCATATCTTTTAAGTAGAATGAACAATTTGTTCAAGTTTAGTTCAACAGATTTATAGCTTATCGAAGAAGAATGAAAATCTCAAATATCCAACTCACTTAACTTTCGTTTATACCGGATCAGTATCGTGTTCTAAACCTTTGAGGGCATCAAAGGAATGCTCCTTCATCTAGAAGAAGCGACTTCAGAAGAACGAGTCAATGCTCGCTTCTCCTGTGCCTTTTGGGTTTCGCGCTTTAGCTATTCTTGGGCTGTTCCTACTGGGCAGGTAGGTTCTATTCTCTCTGTTTCAAGATGTCTTCAATGTTCTCGATTTTGTTCAGAGATTTAATTTTTTACTAGAATATTCAGCAATGATCTTTAGATATGAGATTTCGCTTGTAGACAATAATCATCAAGTTAGATTATATCTTCGTGATCATGTTTGTGCGGTCTTCTGCGTAGTTCTGTATATATTATTTAAAATTTATCATTAGTTCTATAGTGTTCTATAGTGTTTCCATTAACTATAAAAATTTATTGAGAACAGAAATAGTTCTATTTTAAATCATCGTAAAACGGAGACCACATTTTTTGGTTCTGTTATGCGGTATCATTATATTGTGATAATATAGTATAAATATACATATTACAAAGTATTTTCACTTTCCTTTTTAACCTACTTTACCTTTATATCTTTTAGAACTTCCATGAGTACTCGTTATGGGATTTTCAACTTGAAAGCGTAGTTTTTGTTTAATAAATCTACCCTTTCGCACATTGTTACTAATTGTTCATCATTATATTAATCATATTTTGTTTATTGTTTCAAAAATGTTATCATTTCTTCTCTATTTTTATCTAAGAAATTACTTTACTATTAGTTAATATTTATTTAATAATCACTATATTGTTAGTTGTTTTCATTTAATGTATAAAATTCTCTCGCTTCAAAATCCATCAAACGTATCATACGCATGTTATTGTTGGAACGTAGTCAGTATTTGCTTTTAACTTTCAGTAAATCTACATCTACCTACCTGATCTGTTGCACCTCGCCTATTACGTAGTGTATATGTTTTAGCAAGTAAAACGTCTTTGGAACCAAATAGAATAACTGAAAGTTGCTTCTCAGATTTTTTAGCATCAGTTATAGAATATCCAGTGAACGCTCTTGCATTAACTAAATTTTAAATTTGTTCAACACTGTATGTCTTCTCAGGATCTTGGATAATATTGTTTTGCTTCTTAACTGGTTGTTAAAGTTTGGAAGTATTTGGTTACATTTCAGCTTTATTTTAGAGTAACTACCTGTTCTGCTGTCATTTACATGAATGAAGTTGAACTAGTATATATTAATTATATTTCATTAAATTATTCACATTTTATTTATTTTATTAAAGAATAAACAGTATAACATTATTTGTAAGGGTAGCAATTTCGCTTTAAAGAATAAAGGTCGTATATAAACTAATAAAAGTTCACTTCAAGTTAACGACGAATTGCGTTCTGAGCGCATTGAGTTCCGCGAGTTCTATTTGGCACTGAACGAGCGCCTTTTTGGCTGCGTTTCCGTCCATTTATAAAACGTCATTGAGTTCGTTCAGTTAAACGGTTAGATCGTTATTAGCGGATTCAATTTGTAAAAATTTGTTCTTGTAGAACTCGTATTTCTGCGAATTGACGGAATTGAGACTTGACTGATTATTTAATTGGAGTGTTAAATCTGCTAGCTCAGCTTCAAATTTTGTGTTTATAATATCGAGATCAGAATCAGTGAATAATTTGAAGGAGGTTTGGGCGCTGTTGTCGGATTTAGCTACTTTAAAGACAGTTAACTCGTTTTCTAATTATGTATTTATATTTTTAAGCTCGGACGACTCGAGCTCGAATAACTTCAACTTCTACACGCTTGAAGACAACTCAGCCTATGCATGAGCAATTTACGTTTATTGCTGTTGAATCGTTTACTTAAATTGATTTTATTGCTACAATGAGTGCTCTTGTAACTTCAAAAACTCAGACTTGTAGTACTCAGACTACTACTCAGATTGCTAAAGCTAGTCCTTCAACGATGCGTTCTAATCTGACAACTCATCGCAAGACAGTGATTTTAACTGCAACTACTACCGCAACTGCTAAATCTCAGTATCACGCTGGTCCAAAATCTAACTTTTGGATAATGTGGATCGCGTCATTGTGGTCGCAAGTTACTGTTAATTGTTAGTTAAATGGTTATTCTGCGTCTATAATTTGTCTATCAAGTCATATGCCTCAGAAAGTTGCTGTTACAAGCTGTCTATTTACTCCTAGAGCATCAAGTTCATTTGAGGTGCGAAAAATATATAAATGATATGAGAAAATAATTAATATATAAATAAAGGAAATTTGCTAAAAATAATCTATAATAAAGAATACTACATAACTTGTGTTTAATTGCTCAAAATTAGTTGCTTGATTTATATTAATAGTAGTTTTCAGTTTATTATGATCATTCTCTAACCAGAGATACACCATTCTGAGTAATTTTTCTTATCTTGATTTAACATAAGTAAATTGAATAAATAATTAATATTTTGACCTAATTTAACGATATTAATAAATATAGATCAAAAATTATTGCTGTAATTATTGCTGTATAATTTATATTCATTACATTCAGACTTTGATGCGTAATGATTCTTGGAGTGAAATTACAATATTTTTATATGTAATTAAAACTTTTTGATTATTCCGCTCCATTTCCAAAATACTATGTTCCGCGAATTTGTAAGATAAAAGCTCTAAGAGTGTCATTCATCATTTACATAAACATTTATGGCTCTTGATGCCGATCGTGACGGCTACGTATCCGCTCTAGATGTATCAAAATTTTTGTAGAAACGCTTTGTAGATACAAAGAATATAACAATGGACGAAATTATAACTTGGTTCAGTCAGTTTACTGATACTCCGTAACGAGGTCTTGATTGTACCTAATTCGCCTAGTTTCTGCATTATGTTCCACCCAGAATCATTTGTCAGGATGTAACTTTCAAATACCAGTACGCGGAACGTGTAACTGACGAATAACTCACAAATATCAGAGGATATTTCGTGAAGCACATGGCAGCGCTTGGTGTGAACAAGAGACAATACTACAACGTGGTCTCTGGTGGTAAGGGCATGGTGTACGATCAAATGCTCCGTGCAATAGTTGAACAAGCAGAGGGCCGTCAACTGCTTGACGAGGAGTGGAAGATGATCTACTCACACATAAAAACGAACAAGTATGTTACGAACGTTACCAGGGAGGAACTGTTTGACTTCATGAGCGGAAAGTTGGAGGAAATAATCATTGAAGAAGAGGATCTATCAATGCCACCACGTTCATCCTCATAGAAGCAGAATGACGGAAGTTTGCGTGCCTATGGTCCAAATACACCCGAGTTCATGACCTTTGCCACCCACAAACCAAACCCTGAGACAAATAGTAAATCTAAAATAGATACAAAAGAAGATAAATGCTCAGATGATGAAAGACCTGTGACCACCACGTCCATGAGACTTAAAATTGAGAATAATCCGATAAGCATGCCCACACGCGAAAAGATGCAGAGTACCTCCGTTTCTGGTCCTGTTCAGATTCTTTTCTCCCTTATTTCAGAAAAAATACAATAAATGGCCGTTTAGAGGCGCGCATTTTAAAAGTTTGACCTGAATAAAACGGGTAAGATTCCAATTTAACAGTTTTCAGCCCAACTTTTGCAACTTTTTGGCCTGAACATCTCAGCCGAGAAAGTGTCACAGGTACTTGAATTTGCCCTGAATAAATAAGTGCAATTTGTTGATTACGAAGCATTTTAAGTGTTTTATGACCCTGGCCCAGTACTATCTCGCACTGGCAGAAATGTTAACCAATCATCAGCACTGCAGAATGAGAGAAGAACTATTTTGTTTGAACAGAAAGTTCCCACAGAGCAGCAAAATCAATTATAGAAATAAATTGACAACGAGTTTGAAGCCAAAATTAACAAGGAGTTTCCAACTACTCAGCCTAAATAGGATATGAAAACGACCCGAAAGCCAGACGAACTCTTCACTAGTGGTTAAATAGCCTATGCTACTCAATAAGATTTACAATCTATAATCACAACAGATGCTGAATCCAATCTGAACAAAAATAAAAAGGAGACTGCTCAGAACTTCATTAGTCATGTGAAAAAGATGATAAAAGCAAGAGGAATTCCATTTTAACAGTTCGTAAGAGAGGTGTTCCCAGGAAAGAAAATGATCTCGAACAGAGAACTGATCTGGTTCTTCAGGAACAAAATCGGGTGCAGCTACTCTGCACAGGTGATAATTGGAGTAGTGGCCAACTAAGACGGGTTCATTCAGGTTGAAGAGCTCGTGAGAACGTTCGAGTGAAAGTATGAAATAATAATGCGTAGTTTAATACGGATCTTATAAAGATGGTTTTGAAATATTTTTTGCATTTGAATCAATTCACTGGTGAAATATGCCAAAGGATTGAATATCGATTTACCTCTATTTACTAGCGAAAAATAATATTTAAACGGGGGTATTACTCACACTCGCAAGAGGTGAATTTTTCAAAGATCAAGGAAAAGGTTCGTTTATAAAAGAATAATTATATAATTGTTTCTGAAAACCAGCACGTCAGAATCGAAGAAGCCGCAGAGAGCTGGTTCTGAAATGCTCCAGTCGCCATCCCAGAATGGTAAACAACGTGAATATCGATTTCAACATTTTTAAAAAAACAGTCGCAATTTAAAACGTAATTTGCACAACTTTCACTTTCCGACGCGGCCCAAATGCTCGGCAGAAAGCATCGCTGTGGAAGGCGCGGAGGAGACATACGCACCGCAACGCCTCGGCGCCTTTTGGCTTTTGCTACTCTGCCGCAATTAGAGAGTACGAACTGTGAACGGCGGCCCATTTCCGCTGGCGTCCATCCACAACAGCGCGCCCAACGAAGAAATCGCTGGCGGCGCAAACACCAACAGATTACGTAGCGCGCCGCGTTCGCTCGTTCACGGCTGGAAGGCGAAATGTGGATCTTTGCCGTTTATCTGAGATGGCCGAACGCAAAAACTGGCGTGGCCAACGGAGGCGCACGAACTGGGCGGATGCGAGGGCAATCTCTTCCGGGCCACACGCCTAGACAAAAGACTCGTCCGGCAAATCGAAGTGCGGCGAACTAGATTTTCACAGGCGCACCCAGTTTGAAAATAACAGTCGGACGACCGCTCTTAGCCAAGGTTACTCGAAGCGGACTGAACAAATAGACGGTGACGCAAAGCCGTGCTAGCAGCCCGGAAACCATAATGGTCCTGTCCTAGTCCGAGGTCTTTGAAATGGAAAGCTGGAATCCTAACCGTCTTCGAGACTAAGACTCTTTGGCAAGCTGCGCCGGCCACTGCGCGAGAGATTGCTGTGCGCGGCGGCTCTAGCTTTCAGAGCCGTGTTCCTGCGCAAGAAGCTGCATGTTGTATAGCGAGCGATCAGATGTCTCGGGCCAAGAATCTTCTTAGTAGTTTACTGCCGGCGGCCGAGTTACCGGCCCGTTTGGTCGCAGTGCGCCGCGCAGTTAGGTGGGCGCTGCGTTGAAGCACAAGTATTCGATGTAGCTGCCTCGATTTAGATCTTAGGCGAGCACACCAGACAACAGCTGCGCATGCCTCGTGGAATCTGGAACGTATATGACACATCTATCTCCGCACTTGAAACTGCTGTGACATTTCGTAAATCTGGCGGAAGTCAGAATCGAAGAAGGCGCAGAGAGCTGATTCTGAAATGCTCCAGTCGCCATCCCAGAATGGTAAACAACGTGAATATCGATTTCAACATTTTTTAAAAAACAGTCGCAATTTAAAACGTAATTTGCACAACTTTCACTTTCCGACGCGGCCCAAATGTTCGGCAGAAAGCATCGCTGTGGAAGGCGCGGAGGAGACATACGCACCGCAACGCCTCGGCGCCTTTTGGCTTTTGCTGCTCTGCCGCAATTAGAGAGACGAACTGTGAACGGCGGCCAATTTCCGCTGGCGTCCATCCACAACAGCGCGCCCAACGAAGAAATCGCTGGCGGCGCGGACACCAACAGATTACGTTGCGCGCCGCGTTCGCTCGTTCACGGCTGGAAGGCGAAATGTGGATCCTTGCCGTTTATCTGAGATGGCCGAACGCAAAAACTGGCGTGGCCAACGGAGGCGCACGAACTGGGCGGATGCGAGGGCAATCTCTTCCGGGCCACACGCCTAGACAAAAGACTCGTCCGGCAAATCGAAGTGCGGCGAACTAGATTTTCACAGGCGCACCCAGTTTGAAAATAACAGTCGGACGACCGCTCTTAGCCAAGGTTACTCGAAGCGGACTGAACAAATAGACGGTGACGCAAAGCCGTGCTAGCAGCCCGGAAACCATAATGGTCCTGTCCTAGTCCGAGGTCTTTGAAATGGAAAGCTGGAATCCTAACCGTCTTCGAGACTAAGACTCTTTGGCAAGCTGCGCCGGCCACTGCGCGAGAGATTGCTGCGCGCGGCGGCTCTAGCTTTCAGAGCCGTGTTCCTGCGCAAGAAGCCGCATGTTGTATAGCGAGCGATCAGATGTCCCGGGCCAAGAATCTTCTTAGTAGTTTACTGCCGGCGGCCGAGTTACCGGCCCGTTTGGTCGCAGTGCGCCGCGCAGTTAGGTGGGCGCTGCGTTGAAGCACAAGTATTCGATGTAGCTGCCTCGATTTAGATCTTAGGCGAGCACACCGGACAACAGCTGCGCAAGCCTCGTGGAATCTGGAACGTATATGACACATCTATCTCCGCACTTGAAACTGCTGTGACATTTCGTAAATCTGGCGGAAGTCAGAATCGAAGAAGGCGCAGAGAGCTGGTTCTGAAATGCTCCAGTCGCCATCCCAGAATGGTAAACAACGTGAATATCGATTTCAACATTTTTAAAAAACAGTCGCAATTTAAAACGTAATTTGCACAACTTTCACTTTCCGACGCGGCCCAAATGCTCGGCAGAAAGCATCGCTGTGGAAGGCGCGGAGGAGACATACGCACCGCAACGCCTCGGCGCCTTTTGGCTTTTGCTGCTCTGCCGCAATTAGAGAGTACGAACTGTGAACGGCGGCCCATTTCCGCTGGCGTCCATCCACAACAGCGCGCCCAACGAAGAAATCGCTGGCGGCGCGGACACCAACAGATTACGTTGCACGCCGCGTTCGCTCGTTCACGGCTGGAAGGCGAAATGTGGATCTTTGCCGTTTATCTGAGGTGGCCGAACGCAAAAACTGGCGTGGCCAACGGAGGCGCACGAACTGGGCGGATGCGAGGGCAATCTCTTCCGGGCCACACGCCTAGACAAAAGACTCGTCCGGCAAATCGAAGTGCGGCGAACTAGATTTTCACAGGCGCACCCAGTTTGAAAATAACAGTCGGACGACCGCTCTTAGCCAAGGCTACTCGAAGCGGACTGGACAAATAGACGGCGACGCAAAGCCGTGCTAGCAGCCCGGAAACCATAATGGTCCTGTCCTAGTCCGAGGTCTTTGAAATGGAAAGCTGGAATCCTATCCGTCTTCGAGACTAAGACTCTTTGGCAAGTTGCGCCGGCCACTGCGCGAGAGATTGCTGTGCGCGGCGGCTCTAGCTTTCAGAGCCGTGTTCCTGCGCAAGAAGCCGCATGTTGTATAGCGAGCGATCAGATGTCTCGGGCCAAGAATCTTCTTAGTAGTTACCAGCAGCAGATTACAACCCATTAGTCCCTGTTACCGCCATACCAGAACTAGGTAGAGCACTACGTTGAAGCACAAGTATTCGATGTAGCTGCCTCGATTTAGATCTTAGGCGAGCACACCAGACAACAGCTGCGCATGCCTCGTGGAATCTGGAACGTATATGACACATCTATCTCCGCACTTGAAACTGCTGTGACATTTCGTAAATCTGGCGGAAGTCAGAATCGAAGAAGGCGCAGAGAGCTGATTCTGAAATGCTCCAGTCGCCATCCCAGAATGGTAAACAACGTGAATATCGATTTCAACATTTTTTAAAAAACAGTCGCAATTTAAAACGTAATTTGCACAACTTTCACTTTCCGACGCGGCCCAAATGTTCGGCAGAAAGCATCGCTGTGGAAGGCGCGGAGGAGACATACGCACCGCAACGCCTCGGCGCCTTTTGGCTTTTGCTGCTCTGCCGCAATTAGAGAGACGAACTGTGAACGGCGGCCAATTTCCGCTGGCGTCCATCCACAACAGCGCGCCCAACGAAGAAATCGCTGGCGGCGCGGACACCAACAGATTACGTTGCGCGCCGCGTTCGCTCGTTCACGGCTGGAAGGCGAAATGTGGATCCTTGCCGTTTATCTGAGATGGCCGAACGCAAAAACTGGCGTGGCCAACGGAGGCGCACGAACTGGGCGGATGCGAGGGCAATCTCTTCCGGGCCACACGCCTAGACAAAAGACTCGTCCGGCAAATCGAAGTGCGGCGAACTAGATTTTCACAGGCGCACCCAGTTTGAAAATAACAGTCGGACGACCGCTCTTAGCCAAGGTTACTCGAAGCGGACTGAACAAATAGACGGTGACGCAAAGCCGTGCTAGCAGCCCGGAAACCATAATGGTCCTGTCCTAGTCCGAGGTCTTTGAAATGGAAAGCTGGAATCCTAACCGTCTTCGAGACTAAGACTCTTTGGCAAGCTGCGCCGGCCACTGCGCGAGAGATTGCTGCGCGCGGCGGCTCTAGCTTTCAGAGCCGTGTTCCTGCGCAAGAAGCCGCATGTTGTATAGCGAGCGATCAGATGTCCCGGGCCAAGAATCTTCTTAGTAGTTTACTGCCGGCGGCCGAGTTACCGGCCCGTTTGGTCGCAGTGCGCCGCGCAGTTAGGTGGGCGCTGCGTTGAAGCACAAGTATTCGATGTAGCTGCCTCGATTTAGATCTTAGGCGAGCACACCGGACAACAGCTGCGCAAGCCTCGTGGAATCTGGAACGTATATGACACATCTATCTCCGCACTTGAAACTGCTGTGACATTTCGTAAATCTGGCGGAAGTCAGAATCGAAGAAGGCGCAGAGAGCTGGTTCTGAAATGCTCCAGTCGCCATCCCAGAATGGTAAACAACGTGAATATCGATTTCAACATTTTTAAAAAACAGTCGCAATTTAAAACGTAATTTGCACAACTTTCACTTTCCGACGCGGCCCAAATGCTCGGCAGAAAGCATCGCTGTGGAAGGCGCGGAGGAGACATACGCACCGCAACGCCTCGGCGCCTTTTGGCTTTTGCTGCTCTGCCGCAATTAGAGAGTACGAACTGTGAACGGCGGCCCATTTCCGCTGGCGTCCATCCACAACAGCGCGCCCAACGAAGAAATCGCTGGCGGCGCGGACACCAACAGATTACGTTGCACGCCGCGTTCGCTCGTTCACGGCTGGAAGGCGAAATGTGGATCTTTGCCGTTTATCTGAGGTGGCCGAACGCAAAAACTGGCGTGGCCAACGGAGGCGCACGAACTGGGCGGATGCGAGGGCAATCTCTTCCGGGCCACACGCCTAGACAAAAGACTCGTCCGGCAAATCGAAGTGCGGCGAACTAGATTTTCACAGGCGCACCCAGTTTGAAAATAACAGTCGGACGACCGCTCTTAGCCAAGGCTACTCGAAGCGGACTGGACAAATTCAGAATCGAAGAAGCCGCAGAGAGCTGGTTCTGAAATGCTCCAGTCGCCATCCCAGAATGGTAAACAACGTGAATATCGATTTCAACATTTTTTAAAAAACAGTCGCAATTTAAAACGTAATTTGCACAACTTTCACTTTCCGACGCGGCCCAAATGCTCGGCAGAAAGCATCGCTGTGGAAGGCGCGGAGGAGACATACGCACCGCAACGCCTCGGCGCCTTTTGGCTTTTGCTGCTCTGCCGCAATTAGAGAGACGAACTGTGAACGGCGGCCCATTTCCGCTGGCGTCCATCCACAACAGCGCGCCCAACGAAGAAATCGCTGGCGGCGCGGACACCAACAGATTACGTTGCGCGCCGCGTTCGCTCGTTCACGGCTGGAAGGCGAAATGTGGATCTTTGCCGTTTATCTGAGGTGGCCGAACGCAAAAACTGGCGTGGCCAACGGAGGCGCACGAACTGGGCGGATGCGAGGGCAATCTCTTCCGGGCCACACGCCTAGACAAAAGACTCGTCCGGAAAATCGAAGTGCGGCGAACTAGATTTTCACAGGCGCACCCAGTTTGAAAATAACAGTCGGACGACCGCTCTTAGCCAAGGCTACTCGAAGCGGACTGGACAAATAGACGGCGACGCAAAGCCGTGCTAGCAGCCCGGAAACCATAATGGTCCTGTCCTAGTCCGAGGTCTTTGAAATGGAAAGCTGGAATCCTAACCGTCTTCGAGACTAAGACTCTTTGGCAAGTTGCGCCGGCCACTGCGCGAGAGATTGCTGTGCGCGGCGGCTCTAGCTTTCAGAGCCGTGTTCCTGCGCAAGAAGCCGCATGTTGTATAGCGAGCGATCAGATGTCTCGGGCCAAGAATCTTCTTAGTAGTTTACTGCCGGCGGCCGAGTTACCGGCCCGTTTGGTCGCAGTGCGCCGCGCAGTTAGGTGGGCGCTGCGTTGAAGCACACGTATTCGATGTAGCTGCCTCGATTTAGATCTTAGGCGAGCACACCGGACAACAGCTGCGCATGCCTCGGGGAATCTGGAACGTATATGACACATCTATCTCCGCACTTGAAACTGCTGTGACATTTC
>CAXDID010001052.1:0-143652 GCA_963988835.1 Hexamita inflata
AATTGATTTCTTGATAGCAAACGTATAACTCGGTTAATTTATTTATATATTTATATAATGTAAATAACAAAATACAACGATTTGTAACCAGAGTAGTTTTATTTCTTGATATTTCTGCTTTGCTTGTTCTTGAACAAATAAGAAACAACGCAAATACAATAACACGCAAAACTTCCCTACTCAACCAAAAGTTGTTATCAACCAAAAGATCTCCAAAACAATCTCCATTAGCCCGAAAGAGCTAAAGGAGATTCTGAGATGAGGTGTGACGTGTGATAACGCCGTGCGAGATATTTGGTTAGAGAGGAATGCTGTTGTTTTATTATTGATCAGGTTAGAATGGAAATGTGATGATCTGAAAAAAGATAGAAAAAAGGTGACCAGACGTAATTAATGTCTCCTCACTATAACAAAATACTTGAATTATATTCCATTATCGTTATTGTAGGCCGCTTTATTCGTTTATTAGGATTGGAAAAAGTGTTTCACTTGTTTTTTCTGCTCCGTTTATTCATTTTTGGGATGAAGAAGTTCGCGTTTTTGTCTTTTAAATATCGTATCCTGAAATAAATTTAAACAGGCGATTTTGAGGCGATTACAGCTGAAATAGCATTTAAATTGCTTCCAAGTAAGTCAAGCGCGTTTTTAAGGAGGATATCTTCATCGTTGGTCCATCTATCTCTGTACAACCGCACAGTACTCGATTTTAACTTATTAATGTTATGCACATAATAATGGATTTGCTATAAGGTGTTATAATTCTCGATTAATAAATTGTGACATAAAGTCATTATGAAACGGTAAACTAAATATGAACAATATTATATATCAATGTTCTATCAAATATTATAAATTTCTACATAAATATATAGCAACATAAATTTCTATAAATATACAAGCTGTTTATATTCAAATTTTCGATTTATTGATAAATTTCGGTTAATAACAACATCTGAACAATTTGTGTATACTAAATTCTTAGTATATTTTCCAGTATATTATAAAATCACAACATCAGCCGCAAATTATTATCGTTTAAAAATTATAAATAATATTATTTCAATCACTCTCAGTTCAAGTCTTCAATAATATGGACGTATATAAACGACGTATATAAAAGAGAAACAACGAACTTAATGCATTACATAATATTATTAATACTGTTGCTAAACTACGAAGTATACAAAATCAGTTTAATTTATTATTTCAGTAAATAACTTCAAACATAAAACAAAACCCTCACAGCTTCTTTCCTCCTTTACCCCACTGGCTTTCATTCTTAGTCGCCTTAGCTTCCTTCTTCTTCTCTTGAGCTGTTTGTGCTCCGTTCATCGTCGTGAACTGGAAGTTATCACCACCGGCTGGGGCGACCGCACGACCGGCTGCGTTCTGGTCGTAAGCTTGTCCTGGTGCGTTCGTGAGAGGAAGTTGCTCTCTGACTTGAAGATACTTCATTGGAACGGCGAATGCGATTATGATGGCTGAGATGTTGTAGAATATTCCGTACCAAATTGGGTACATCATAAGTTGGGCCATAACGACTAACAAAATTATGTAGAGCCAGACTGGCATCTGGAAGCAACAGCACATCATCTGCTTGCGCTTGTGCGCGCGAATGTCCAGAATTTAAATTAGGATTAAAATTGGCATGGAACCTATTGGCGTATAATCATACCACTGATTGTAGAAATAGGTCACGCTGTTGATTCCCGGAATTAACCCGAAAAAGGCCTGGAAAGCAGTACAAAGAAGTGAATTCAAGATTAAACAAATAGCTAGCATAATACCAAACCGCTTGGAACCCATAGCTTTCTCCAACACCACAGAACTGAAGAAGAAACCAAGAAGTACATAAATAATCGACCAAAATGAATTGTTGACAAAATACGGTGTGAAAAATCGCCAAACCTCACCTTTCTAATAAATCTGATACGGAGTCAATGATAAATAACCGAATATATAACAATTGAACTTTGATGATAGAGCTAAACACGAAATAACCAAAGCCAAGGAAACAGGGCCTGTTATAATTAAATATATTAATGTAACCGGTGGCATGTTTTTCCAACATGTACCGCAGTTTATTGGGTTTCCACCACCTTGCATTGAGGAGTGAAAATAGTTTAAACTACGTGAAACTCGACATAAATTTAATAACAATAAGATATAGGTTATATAAACATACGTAATCACAACTTATAAACAGTTAGTATGTAATTGTATTTTTGTATTTGTTTTTATTTAACTCAATAATTGAGTAATGTTAATAAGTTGAGTAATAGTGAGAAACTTAATTCTAAAATGTTCTTAACCATTTCTATCTATTGTAACACCTTTTCTTGGTATACAACTAATGAATATACAGAATTTACATGAATTTACCAATAATAGTAAAGATCTTTTTGGAATTATCTTTCCATATCACTATTTCCACATCACGTAAGTCCCAATCACCACTCCAATGTCAAACGTACTTGCTGTCGCGCTCCTCCGCCAGACTGTGAAGAAGAACCAGCCCTCGGCTGTGTTCCTGGGCCTATCTCAGGATCTTTCAAAGCTGAACTCACTTGTTCGGTCCAAAGCGGGCGAGTTCGTGAGATTCGCCTGCAGATAAACGGCCTCAGTCCTCGAGGACAAACCCGTTCACGGAAAATTCGACCAGAACATGGACTTCATCGTCCACGGACTCAAATGCGGAAAGCTGTGCATGGTCGTCATCAGCAACCAGGCGTATCCGATTCAAACAGCCAATAGGCTCATGAAGAAGCAAATCCAGGACGTCATGGGCAGGCTGCCAACAGGATGGGCCGGACTTGAGGTAGATAGCAATAACGTAGATTTGAAACTTGAACTTGCTGAATATAAGACAGATTCAGGAAGCTAACTCAATTAACTGCAAGTTGAGCTGGACGAAACAAAACAACTCGTGTTCGATAACATACAAGGCATGATGCAAAGAAATAGAAAACTTGACGAAATCGTCGCAGACAGCGAAGACCTCAGCGCAATGGCCAAAGAATTCGCCAACGACACTAAAAAACTAGCTAGATGTAGATGCTTCGGTATGTGATATAAATAGTTGTAAGTATATTTACCTTAGAATAACCAATAGTAAGAGCAGTGGTATTTTCAATTTAACTGTGCCATTATTTAGACTAATGGCTTGAGGAATCGCTTATCTTGCTGATACATACCTTTGTGATTTTTAATATTTTTACAAAATTCCTTGATCAATTTTTGGCTAAAAATTTTCCTCGAGTTCATGTGAAAACTCTTGAAGTGAATTACTTATTTACGCGCATTTTTACGAACTTACCAGTTTCGGTCATTTTAAGATGTGGAATAATTTTGAATCATGTCACGATTTCATTTAAGAGCTCGAAAATCCCGCTTGATTTCATTTGAAATTGCAAACTATTTATATACATTTGTTATTAAAACCACTTCATTTAAACATTTTTGTCAATTTTTCCACCCCATATATGAAATTCAAATAATAGGCTATGAGTATAGTTAAAAGCAAAATATCAGAACTTTGAGGGCAAAAGTAGTTAGAACCAGGAAAATAATAAAAAGTTGGTTGGCGTCATTTGGAACACTAAACATATTAAGTTTCAATATACAATTCAGATCACCTCAATTATGGCACAGTACGATTCTAGGTTCTGGCTTTACATCAAACTTTGAATCAAATGATTGTTCTAGTAATGCTGATGTTACTAAAATTGACCATCGAAATATAATTGTGATGATAAATATGGAACCTAAATTCCCAGCAGCTATCCGTCTTATGTTATTGTTTTATGATGGAGCCTCGTTTTTGAATCACCGTATAAGTTTTAACATTTTAAGTCAATTAAATCAAAGATAATAAGAAAGTAGAAGTAGGCGGAAGTGTTCTGTTCTGAGAATCGTAGAAAGTTTGGAGGGCTTATACACTTAAGTCCAAAACAACTAGGAAAATATATTAAACTTTATAACTTCACTCTTGATTCACAACTTACTTAAAACAACTAAATTAGAATATTTTCAAACTTGTCAATAATTTTCGGTTGCAATGCTAGATATATTCAAGTGATAATAATTAATTAGGATTGCTTTATCTATTAAACACTTTAATATAAACAATATTTTTAATATAATTGAAATGGATATATAAGAAGATAGAACAAGTTTGTCTTTATTTCATACATCACTAGACAAAACATATTTCATTATTGAAAATATTAGTTTCACTTCATTACATTCTCTTTAAAGCTAACTTGAGATAAAATTAGATTTATTTTGACGAAGATGAATTAAGTTGATCCAAATTTTAGCTTCATACTACTTCAGGTTATTGATGTTTTATAAAATATATTATAATCAGGAGTTCGTTGATTTTAGAATAATTATTGCAAAAGCACTAATTTACGATTTAACAAGTGTTGAACAAATACAATAAGGCCGTTTAATAGTAAATTATTTACATCAACTTATAATAATTAATTTAATAATTTCATTACCACTCTAACATTTTCCGTTTCAATTCGAAAAATTCAAATGAAGTTGTCAATCGATTTACGCTGATATCTGCCTTAATTTAAAAATATTAATGCACGTATAACCACTATTACTACATAACCTCATTCAGAAGGGGGTAGCATTTTCGCTTATAAGGGGGTAGGTCAACTCGCTTACAAGGGGGTTGGACATGAAGTTACCCCCTTATAAGCGAGTGACAAAAATCATGCGTTTTAACTCCGTTTTTTGACTGTAAACACTTCAAATTCGACATTATTTTTAGATACATTTTGGATACATTTCACTTATAAGGGGGTTGAAAATGGTAACCCCCTTATAAGTGAAAAGGCTACCCCCTTGAGAACGAGGTTATGTAGTACAAATATTATGATAACAGCTAAATATCTTACTATTCCAATAAATTACGAGTAATTGTGTAATATGAATCCTAGCAATTATGATTAACCCTTTGAACTGAAAAGTATAGTTTAATAGAGACCTTCCTTCTTTAGATAAGAGTCAAAATTGTTGTGTGAGTATATACCAACGTATTAGGACTTATCCTCACTCAACTCCGTTTTACCACCAACAGGCTTTAATTTCTAGAAAATTAGAATAATATCTTATTTAGAACCAGCTGTAGAATTTAGAATTTGGAAATTTGTATTTCATTTGGAGATTCAGATTTCAATCTACTTTTATTGAGGTATAACATCAAAACTCATATTTGAATGACTCGAGTCTGCACAGCCACTCCCTCGTATTATAGTTGAAGAATTAAAAGTGGGTCAATTGCAAGCGAAGTACAAAATAATGTTAGACAAATCGACTACAAAAATATCGCAAACCCATGCCAACAACACAGAACCATGTTCCATTTATATGATCATTGACCTTTTTAAAATTTCGATCTTACGACCCAATATTTTAGAACATTATATATTCTATTACCTTTTGTTACTTGAACCAAGACCATCACTTGTACTTAACGTTATATTTTTTGATTGGCTGTTATTTTAGTCACATTGATCATTGGGCGATATTGTTGGGCATGTTATGGGTGTGGTAATCTAATAGTAAGTTAGAATATACGTAAATATCATGATATTATAAATGTCTATAAATGTAAGAATTTGTTAACTTTGTGAATCACTCGATATTTTATAAAATAAATATCATGAGAAATCCTATGGAAATTCAATTATTTGAAATAAGTGGTTAAAATAATTCCACGCTGACAGAACAAGTGCCTGATATGCACCACTTCAGTTTAAAGAGTTAAGACTTATATTGCTATTAACAACTATTAACAAGTTAAGTAATATATAACAAGATAATGATATACATTACCTCCTTAATTAGTCAAAATAATATGTTTTGTAATTATTTTGTAATAGATTTAAAAGCAAATAGTTATCTAAACTATATTTAGTTACGTATTGTTAGCACATATGTACCCAATAATAAAATATTAATAATTATAATAATTCTCATTTCATGCACAACATGAGATAGAAAGTTTACACCCTATAATAACTCAAACTAATAAACTTGTATTAGTTAATAAATCAGGTACTAGTAGTACGCAAAATATAATATTGCATTCATTAGTACTTTAGCTTCAGTTTACTTTTAAAATATTAAATTACAAAAATGTAAAGTTAAAATTTAAATATTTTTTGAAAGCTATCCAAAAGTTGATATATTATTTGGCAGTCATCTGTGACTGGCTACTCTATCGAGCTTCCGCCTTGAATGAAAGTGTTTATTAATTTTATGAAATTTACAAAATATAGCTAAATCATGAAGATTGAACGATTTAACTGTTAAAAGTAATACCAATAAAATTAACACCAAACCTAATAACAATATTGTATTAAAATTTTTGTGCATATGATATTAGTACAAAATCTTCTTAAAAAATACAAAAATATAATTTTCTGGATACGGAATGGATATGATGTGAAAAAATTAAAATTATTATATTATGATGACCTGAGTATACTATACTAATTTCACTCGTGTACCTAAATTCTTTCACCTCAAAACTTCAAAAATTTCAACTTGTTCACACCTGTAACTTGTAAGAGCGATATTTAATTATAATAGAGGTTGTGTTCGAAAATCTAACAATATCCACTATACGTGTTTCGTCCACTACGTGGTCCAAAACGCCGTTTTTGGCTTTTCTATGTTTTGATACTATATCACATCTATTCTAAGTGGTCGAAGTGAAAAGGTGTCAAAATATTTTTACTAGTGTGGCAATTAGTGTGGGAAGATAAGGGAAAAAAGTGAGTTGCGTTTTTACGTTCGTATATATCATGTATAGTATAATCATTCAATGGAAAAATTCATGATACGGTTTGGACCGAACTGGACGCTCGAATAGTAGCCACTTCTTAAATATATGAACTATTATAACTCGCTAAATACGTAACGCTGGAGGAAACTATAAATATGGTTATCTATATTGCATAGTAATTAATTTAGCTTGATTCTAAAAGTTGCGTGTAAACATAATCAAATGTAGATAGTTAAACGCTTCCAAGGGGGTTGGACATGTAGTTACCCCCTTATAAGCGAGTGACAAATTTCATGTGTTTAAACCCCGTTTTTGAAAAACCCTTAAAATTCAACATTACAACATATTTTTAGATACATTTTGGATACATTTCACTTATAAGGGGGTTGAAAATGGTAACCCCCTTATAAGTGAAAAGGCTACCCCCTTGAGAACGAGGTTATGTAGTATACTATTTAGTAACACATATCCTAAGAACGTTTCACCGAAATGTAAAATATAACAGTAGGAGAGCTGAAGTAGCTGCGTCGATAATATAGGCGCCATAAAATATGAATGAAATATTTTTCTTTTTCCCACACTAGAGCCTCTAGAGTTAGTATTACTTATTGTAACAGTAAATATTGTAATATATTAACTTTACAACCATACGAAGATACATAAAAGTCATATATGTTGGAGTGAAAACTTGTTCAAAAATTATTGCATATATCACTACAGTGTATGCATAAATAAATCAACAAAAGTTTCACTCATACAGTTTGTGGCTCTTTATTAAATCTTTTAAATCATAAATAATTATTATTGAAGTAAAAACTTCTTGTTAGTCATCATGTCTACTTATAGTTGCATTGTAGTACTGATTGAAATATTTGATATAGTATAGATTGTGATTTTACGAAATTATTATGTTTTGTTAAAAATTATTCTTAGTTAATTAATATTAATGTTAAATACATATTATTCTTGTTTATATATTAAAATAGTTGATTACATTATATTTATTCAAATTTTACTGTAATCGGTACAGTTCTTGATATTTAGTTGTTATTTATTATATTGAAGTGTAAATATTTTCAATATAATGACATACATATTATTATAAATATAAATATTTGTATGAATATTGAAATCTCCCCATATCTCAGAATATCTGCGCACAAAATAAAAATTTGCGAACAAATAAGAAAAACCTATACACATTTGTTCCTTGCGCACATTAATTTCAAAATGCGCACTTTTGCGCACAAAAACCAACCTCTAGTCTAGAGGTTTGAAAAGTTACGGCTAGAAGTACCACATCACCAACATTCATTTTGTTTTCCACACCAATTCCGGATGTTGGGATGTTAATTCAAGTAGTGATTGTACAAACCAAATGAGGAATCGAGGCAAAAAATGGGGTTACCTGAGACTCCGGACGTTAAAATTACAAGGAATTCCAAAATTCTTTTTCGAATAGAAGGTGAAACTAAATTAACTAAACTTCAAATATTTAATATTCAGAGTTTCTATTGCATTCTATAAATTCTTAATAATCAATTAAGCTAATTATAATATATTGTAATATACAACTTCTCTTCTTTCAATATCAAATATAATTGTTTAACAATGATCCAAATATTTAATAAATTTTAAATAATATAATAAATAATTAACTTAGTTATTTAATACAATAAAAATTTCAGTTATTAACCTATCAACTAATTATTACAGTTATATTAACTATAATTTGTAATCAATTAATTCTATCTTGATGCAGAGAGTAGTAAGTCCAGATCAATATCATTAATTGTATTAGATTTAGTTCATGTATATAAATATTACATTTAATAATTTTAGTAATATACACCATCTCAGATATTTCACTTTGAATGAAATAGAATATAACTTTGCCCTATTATAATTTAAAAATATATTTGCATTAATTAGATAACTAATATAACATATTTGTATTTTAATTCAAATTAATATATTTCTTCTTTAAATAACAGTAATCGTTTTTGGAACGAGACAAGAAGAAGGGTTGTAACTATTTGTATGTGATTATATTTCATTGACCGCAAATACTTTAGTAAAATTTTATTTAAATTATGTATCACACTCCAAAATTTTATGAATATAAATACAGTATCTTTTGTCATATAAAGCTATTCGTTAGTGCTTTGTTAAATAATACAATTTAACTAATTATGTAGTTTTCTTAATTTAACTTAATTCTAAATTATACGTTAAATATAAAGTACCGGTGTTGTTATATACGCAAATATCAGGTTTAATCAGAATACATCAAGAAGTAGTGTTTAAAGTAATTTTCAAAATTTACAAATAAATACAGATTTCAAGATTATTATCTTTATTGTTTTATGTGCTACTTGATATTAATAACAGTGATGATTATTTGTGTTTTCCATATTAATTCGAGCATTTATTAATACAACGAAATTTGAGGATAAGATAAATAATTCGGTAATAAGAAGCCGTACAATCGTTATCATTATTATTTGACATATATACTGAGTGAAGAAGATTTTAATGAGAAATAAAGCTATTTGCTTAATAATATATATTTAGGTTATTTACAATATTTTATGACCTGAAAAGATTATTTCGTCAGAATTTTAAATCATACGAAAATAATATATTTCCACATGGGACTGACAAAAAGTTCGAAGTACCGCAGACTGAGCTTTGATAATATACTGTGGTGTCCGAGCCAACTTTGATTTTAACAAATGTTTATGTAATAATTGCGCTTGAAAATTAAATCACTGTATTTATGCTAATTATAACATATTCAATTAATTCTGCGGTTCATTTCTTTTTCACTTCATCCTTCAAATGACGAAGCACACACGAAGCCGACGGATCACAATACAAGAGCGTCGCATAATGATGAGAATGTGAGAAACAGAATCACAAACTGTTGCAACCAAGAAATACATTGCTTGTTGCCTTCAATGTAGTCTCCAAACTGTTTATTCCATTTTTAAGCACTTTGAAGTTACAGGCAAGCTAGAAGCTTCTCATGCCGATAATAGTGTCAGAAAATTTGACTAAGCTGAGATTTTCGCGTTGTTAAATATCGCCAGAGCCATAGATTCGAAACTCGACGAATCATAGCTGAAAAATACTAAGCCCTTCGTGGAATTTCCATGTCTCTAACAACGGTATCTCGTCTTCTGGCCAAATTCAGTTTAAGCTTCTATGTTGCTAAGATAAAGCCAAAACTTACCGAAAAGCATAAATTGGAAAGTTTGAACTTTGCTCGAATGAACCTGAAACAACCAATTGAATATTGGAGAACTTTTTAGTATACCGATGAGTATCACTCAAAATGCTATGCAAATCGAGCGAGTAGAGTGCTCAGAACACCTAAAGACGAGTGGAATCCGAAGTATTTTCTCGAAGTGTAAAATATGGACTGTTTTCGTGCATGATCTATAGTACGATTAGCTATAGATATAAGGGTCCATTATGGTTTATGCCGTGCGGTACGACCATGAATTCAATTGTCAATTCTTAAGTTCTCAGACAAGTTACACTTCCATCACTTAATAGCATAACTTGAAGTTGCAACAAGATAACGCCCCGACACATTTTAGTGAGTATATGAAAAACTTTTATACTGCTAACAACATTGAGCTCTATCGCTTTCCAGTAATGAGTCCAGACTTAAATCCACTTTTTCACTGCTGGAATCCACTGAAGTCAAACATTTCCCCTGAAGAATGTACCACATATGACTTATTAAATGAAGAAGTAAAGAGGGCGTTGGAGTAAATCTCGTTAGATATCATCAATCATTTGATTGACTCTATGCCCAAAAGGTTAGAAGAAGTAATAAAATAGAAAGGAGACGCTACTAAACATTGAGTTAATATATAGTTAAAATTAATACAAAAAATAGTTTTGAAATAGTTAGTATTTTTTGAAATCAAAGTTGGCTTGGCGACCACAGTACTACGATTCAAACATAAAAATATGCCTTAAAATTCAACATTTAATTAATATTAGTATTATCTCTCAAATAAATATTGCTATAGCTATCAGACGAATGCAATTAGAAAGCTATAGCTAAAATTGATTAAATCTATTTCCGGCTGCTTACAGTTATAAATTAAAGAATTAAAAAACCAAAAAATCAAAAAATGTTAAAGATGTGGGGAAGATAAAAAAAATGAAATTATTTTACTTTAATATTTCGAAGGGTACGTAATGCGTGACATTAATAAATTTTCACTCCAAGATTCCAAAAAAAGTTAAAAAATAGTACTGTTTTAAATATACTGTGGTCGCCAAGCCAACTTTGATTTCAAAAAATACTAACTATTTCAAAACTATTTTTTGTATTAATTTTAACTATATATTAACTCAATGTTTAGTAGCGTCTCCTTTCTATTTTATTACTTCTTCTAACCTTTTGGGCATAGAGTCAATCAAATGATTGATGATATCTAACGAGATTTACTCCAACGCCCTCTTTACTTCTTCATTTAATAAGTCATATGTGGTACATTCTTCAGGGGAAATGTTTGACTTCAGTGGATTCCAGCAGTGAAAAAGTGGATTTAAGTCTGGACTCATTACTGGAAAGCGATAGAGCTCAATGTTGTTAGCAGTATAAAAGTTTTTCATATACTTACTAAAATGTGTCGGGGCGTTATCTTGTTGCAACTTCAAGTTATGCTATTAAGTGATGGAAGTGTAACTTGTCTGAGAACTTAAGAATCGACAATTGAATTCATGGTCGTACCGCACGGCATAAACCATAATGGACCCTTATATCTATAGCTAATCGTACTATAGATCATGCACGAAAACAGTCCATATTTTACACTTCGAGAAAATACTTCGGATTCCACTCGTCTTTAGGTGTTCTGAGCACTCTACTCGCTCGATTTGCATAGCATTTTGAGCGATACTCATCGGTATACTAAAAAGTTCTCCAATATTCAATTGGTTGTTTCAGGTTCATTCGAGCAAAGTTCAAACTTTCCAATTTATGCTTTTCGGTAAGTTTTGGCTTTATCTTGGCAACATAGAAGCTTAAACTGAATTTGGCCAGGAGACGAGATACCGTTGTTAGAGACATGGAAATTCCACGAAGGGCTTAGTATTTCTCAGCTATGATTCGTCGAGTTTCGAATCTATGGCTCTGGCGATATTTAACAACGCGAAAATCTCAGCTTAGTCAAATTTTCTGACACTATTATCGGCATGAGAAGCTTCTAGCTTGCCTGTAACTTCAAAGTGCTTAAAATGGAATAAACAGTTTGGAGACTACATTGAAGGCAACAAGCAATGTATTTCTTGGTTGCAACAGTTTGTGATTCTGTTTCTCACATTCTCATCATTATGCGACGCTCTTGTATTGTGATCCGTCGGCTTCGTGTGTGCTTCGTCATTTGAAGGATGAAGTGAAAAAGAAATGAACCGCAGAATTAATTGAATATGTTATAATTAGCATAAATACAGTGATTTAATTTTCAAGCGCAATTATTACATAAACATTTGTTAAAATCAAAGTTGGCTCGGACACCACAGTATAATATAGTTGATTTCGAGTTTAACAGCTGTTAATTAAGTTTTCCCAGAAATTTACAAAAATATACTTTGTTGCATAAGCTCCTTATAGATTAATTTATTTCGCAGGTTCACAAAATTAGAAGCTATAGTTGTTATCACAAATTTAAATATATCGAATGCTTTAAAAAAAAATAATAAATTACTTTATATTTTCTAATTATAAAAGTAGATTGAAGTTACACTCTTCAATGCGGTCATTATTAATACTGTGTAGACATAGAACCGATAAAAATTATTGAAAATTATATTTACACTACGGAAAGGAAAAGTGAAGTGAAATTTAAAAAATATAATACTCGAACCAACCTTATATAATTACTAAAATTTAATCACTTCTGTTAAACTCCTATATCAAAATTATAACATTAGCTACCCTACTAATATAATATTAAATTACACTGGACTTTTGCGATCATAATTAACAAAGATGTGAGCGAAGAAAAACTTCAAAATTATTGGGTTATTAAGTTAAAAAACAGGGTATCACTAGAATTATAGTTTGGCATTATATTGAGTGGTTATAATCTTCATGAACTGTATGACAGATTAAAATCATAATCAAATCATAAGTGAAAGTTTCACTTATGGTCTTAGTGCAACTTAACAATTTAAAAAGGCAACATAATATTTAAATATATGGATTGTATAATTGTTAAGTTTATATTTGCAATACTTCTCGTTAAGATAAGGCGTTTCAGCTGGAATAATCTCATAATATCAATAATGTTCAATAAGTATGTAAAATATATAATTAAAATTAATATATGTAAAATCAATCAATATGTAGTAATCTTAAGCTTCTGTTGGAATATCTCGCTTAATTTAGTTTAAGTTTACGAAGATTTTTGGTTTAAAACATTATTATTTAATCTGATTCGTTAAATGAGTTTGGATTTGCGTCTGTCCTTGGATGTTAATTTGCTAATTTAGGAATATCAAATATATAATTGAATAGTTTGATATTTAAGGTTCTAATATCTCTTCTAATTCACGTATTCCATACTCAAGTATATGTTTGAACAGGGTAGAATCCGGCAATGTATTAACCGCTAAAGGTAAAAAGACATGTCATATGACTATACTGCATTCAGTTATTTTTTAAATTGATATATTATGGTTTTCATCACATATTTTTATGGGCGCACGAAATGACTATTCCACATCCAGACATTTTAAAAATTGTTTAAACATCTGTTTAATTTCAACAAAAATATCGCGTATTCCGAATTTATATTTTCAATTGTCATCGAGCAATTTAACACAAATTTAATAATAATATTAACCAAATCAAAATTTTGAATTACGGAATCTAACCCAAAATATGATAAATGGAAAGATTTATAGTTCTAAAATCTCTGATAGTTCATAGATTGTAGATTTCCGTGATGCAACTGTCGACATAAACTCAAATAATATGATTATAAATATTTGAAGTTACCTTGAACAGCACAAAGAATATGAGACTAAATTCATTCAACTGTGTTGAATTCAGTTAAGAAAAATGTTAACATAGCATTAAACAAATAGATAGACATGTTCGCAATTACATTTGAGTTTCATGTTGAATTAAAGTTAGATCTACGTAGTATTCAAGGCCGTATATTTAAATTAATTTAAAATGCCATTCAATTGCATAGACTTTAAGCAAATGCATTCGCTAGATTTTGTAGTGCATTTTGAATTATGATTAGTGGAGTGTTAATATTAATATTAATATTAATACATATAAATCACTTTTGATTATAAGATAAAATGCCCCATTCCACAAATGATGAAAAAGTTGATGTCTTCAAACGTAAAATGCTTCGAATCGCCCATGGTTTGAACATCCCAGTGGTATATTCGTGCAGAAATAAATTAAAAATAGTGCACCTACAATTTCTTGATATCAGTGCAGCATCATTAGCGGTTAATAAATAATTATAATGTTAAACAATATTATCTTAATTCCACTGATATAACAACAAGAAATCCTGGTATTATCGTAATATGGACCGGAACTTCATCATTTGTAATAAGCGTGGTTCTGTATGAAACTATCATATCAGCTGCAATTATGGGAGTTCCAATTTAGGAAATATACGACCTAATATATAATTATCAGAAACGTAAGTAAATTTACAGAATATTTTCGTTTTAAATACCACAGAAACGATTTTAGAAACTGTTTCAATGCTCTCATGCTCAATTTCCAACACTAAAATCTCAGGAAATATTCAATAATCTGGAAATGTGATGAACGCTGGTGTAATCGCTTCAATTTATAGATCAAAAATCACGTTTGTTGATGTGACAACGAATTGAAGACGTAAGAAGCAGCGCTTATCTGGAGTCGCAAACAGGATGCTGAGTGAGCACTATATTTCAATAATTTATATTATTATTGTCGTAAATTATGTCTATACTGGTCATCCGTTTTCTCTTATCTTTTCATGATTCAAAATTTTTCATTTGATGTGAAAATAATTTTTCATTACATATTATTCAATAAGTAATTTTAAATGTTATACTCTAAATATAACTCATCAGGTGTATACACAAAAATGACACACGCTGATTATTTCTTAGCTATTAAGGTAATGCAGAATTATTTCGTGTAATTGTAACTTGGACATTTTATTAAACATTAATTTAAAATTTTAAAAATCGCGTTATCGCACTACCTTCGTATTTCTGCGCATTTGGTTGTTGGCCTTCACTTAATCCAAACTTATAATTTAGTTTCACATTGTCACATTTGCAATTTGATTCGATATACATTACGTTTCACGGTGCGATAAGCTGGTATGCGAGTTTTCGTTTCCACTTCAAATGAACACAGATCAACTACTACTTTCAACTTTCCAAAAACTGTTCAAAACGGGTCCTACTCTTGTGGTTTACCAAGTGATGATGCTACCCGATCCAGTCTACAATTTTTAGTTCTAACGGGCTGCATTCGAACTCTAGACGACTCCAGAGTTGCTTCGCAAACAGTTCTAAGAGCTCGCTAGCAAGCAACTGTTCGATGGATAGCAACAAAAAAATATAATAACAGACCACCATCAAAAAGTAAGAGAAGTCAAGCAGATGAATTAACACGCAGCGTATCAATAACTATTCGCCAATACACTTCAACAAGTAATAGGTCTTGGACACGATAAAATATATTCGGAAAGAGATATTTGTTAGATGGTCAACAAATTCATCGACAGACACGGGCAGAAAGACATCTGGTTTCTCGTTCAGAAACTCATTCCAAGTAAATCCGTGAAACAGCTCCGTGAGTACTACTAAAAGTCGTTCTAGCGGGTTTTGTACAACAATAACTTCGAGGCTCAGGATAAAGAACTGATCAGACAACTGGTCGAAAAGTACAGCGACGACAGTCCCACTCAGATTACTAACAAGTTCATGGGCATGTGTTCCAACAAAAACTACTTCAAACGGAACATCGTAATGTACATCGTCAATTTGAAAAGAAAATGAGTGCTCGCCAGCAAACTACTTAAATTAGATGTGATTTGCATGTTATTATAATATTTTAATGCAGGGTATCTCATTATTTATTGATTACTATTTAATTCTATCTATAATTTAAGCTTTCCGGTTGTCTTAACTGCTATGCCAATATGAATTTAATTGTAAGCTACTCTTGAAATTGAACCAGTATTTTTGTCTTCAGAATATAGTAATTAATGAAATGTGCTCACAATACACTAACTTAACATTATGATTTTATCAAGATGTATAAAACAATATCTTTTAACAAGACTGAAATCATTATATGTAAACAAATGAATTTAGAATTATAAGTGTATTCTATTATTTTTCTAGAATAGTTGAGTTCTTTAACATATCTCATTCTTTGAACAAGTATATTTCTTTCTATCTGTAAATATGTCAGATTCAGATACAAAATATATTATAACATTGCGGTTGTCGTCTATTTGAATTAGAATCCATTCAACATAAATGTACCAAATAATGTATCTTAACCTGGCTACATTATTAAGAATTATTATTTGTAAATCGTCATTTACAGTTTATGAATTCAATAATCACCAAATGTACGTTGAGGCAGATTAGTGTAGATACACAAATATTAGTTTGAGTTAATTTTACGGTTGTCGCAACAAACGATGACAATTAATTATTTGTAATTTACAGCAGATTTATAAGATGGGACATGATACATCTTCACAAATATTAAAGTACCGTATATCATACCAGAGTGTGATTCTGAAAAAAACGTTTTCACTCCATGAAAAAATGATGGACGACAAAATATTTAGCGAACTTGCAGAAAATATTGTCTTACTGCAAAGCATCCACGCGCACATCCACCAAATCAACAGTATCGGTCGAAGGCACACAAAATTTATCAAGGACAAGTGGACCCACGAAGAGAACGCCTTAATGGAGTTCGCTAAGACGATGTTTGGCCGCAACTGCGTAGCAATTTCGGAAATAGTTGCGTCAAAATCTCCAGCATAAGTGTACCAGCGGATAAGATATCTGAAGGAAAGAAGTAGCAGAAAGGAAAGCGTTCTAATAAACAACGACTGGTTTAATATGTGAATGATATGTTTTATTACAGTTGTATTTTGAGCCAGCGTGCAACTATATTTTCTTTAAGAACAGATTCATGGTAATATTTTCGAAACAAGATGTTGCGTTTTCATTTGTGAATGATAAAAATAGAAAATACTTCGTTAGTGGTGTACTTCAGTTGGAACACACTCATATATTGTTTATGCAGGTACACTCAATTCACATCTAAATTTGAGATATGAGATAATTGTACTATTCATAAATATATTGATCTCTCTGATTATTATCGACTATATTTTTCAATTATCCCAAAACGTAGTTGTATCACAGAAGTGAAAGTAACTCATTGAAAGTAACAATCATTTTGCACTCGATATTTGTTAAATGTAGTTTATTCAAGAAATCGTTCAGTTTATGATACGTCTCTACCATTGACCGAAGTTTTGTACATTATATGTCAATAATTGTAACAGTTTAATATATAATATTATCCATTCATATCCACATCAACTAATGATATATACTACTAAGCTGCTTGCTAGTAAACTGGCCGAAAACTTCATTGTGCTGCAGGAAATCCATGTCAGTCTATACGCGATACATATTCTTTAGTTGAACAACAAAGTGGCTAAAAATGACAGGTGTACCAAAGAGGAAGATGTTCTGTTGGACTGCACCAACAGGCAGTTTGGAGCCACCAACTATCTTGCACTTTCGTTAATCGTGTCTTCCAAATCACTGGTATAAGTGTATCAGCGGCTCAGATATTTGTGAGAGAGAGACCTATCCAAAGTTCTAAGTAAGTGGTTTGTATTTATTAGTTTGGATCATGTATTCTAATATTATAGTACTTCAATATAAGCGAGTTATGTTTAACCCCGTTTTTTGACCATAAATCATTCAAATTTGACATTTTCCAAAGATACATTTTGGATACATTTTTGCTTATTAGGGAGTTGAAATCGGTAACTCCCTTATAAGCAAATAGGCTACTCCCTTACAAGTAAGGTTATGTAGTACTGCTATATATTGGCTCACTCTTGCTAAATTATTAGAATGTATACGGCAGTAGAATTTAAGCTTATATTAAATTTTATGTGCAATTGCATATGTATGGAATATAAAAATAATTTATCACTCCACGAATTTAAAATTAACTTTTAATTGATCAGTAACAAATCTTAAGATATTGAAAAGCGATATATGATAAAATTTAAAGCGTTTTTATTATATTTCCCCGTAAAATATTACCAATCAATATACAATGATTATCAATTAAAGTGAAATAATATTTACGTCGAGTCATTCAATTTCATCAAAATCTTTGAGTATAATCTTGGTTTTCTTAACAGGTATTTAAACGTAGAGTTTTATAACGTAGTAAGCAATTGAGATTACAAGTGAAGCTCCCATAGATATTCCTAGTACAATTAATTATTGAATATAGAAAGAATCTATATTGCTGTTAACTACTTTCAAAAGGGATAAGAAATCGACTGTTATTTAATCTTGAGTAATGAACAATGAAGTCGATGTACTGTGTTGAATCATCTCTAGAATGTCCTTCGTCATAACAAAGCTGATATTGATTAATTCCATTGAAGAATTTAATACCTGAGTTAGTTCTGCTATATTTGTTTGTGTTGTATTCTTGGAAGCCAAAATAAGAGAATATGATTGGTTTGTAGTAATAGAACACGTGGTAGATACGGAGTTAACCAATAACTCAAATCATATATATTTCGCATTGTAACTTAAGTGGAAGCCTTTATAGCAACCTTCATAAAATGAAGTCACTGTTTCAGTTACCATATACATTACCCCAGTTATTTTAATGGTCGTTATTGTGCTAGCACTTGTTATTTTTCCGATGTTGTTGTACACATATAACATCTTCGTTTTACACAAGTTGGTTATGCAAGAAAAACTTTATGTTTAACCTTCTTTATAAGTTTGCAAATCAGAACTCTCAAAAAAGTAGGCATTTTCACCAAATTATATTTAAAGTTTAATGTGAAATACATCAAGCTGGTCGCCTATGGTAGATATCATTTATGCGTATATAATACCATTACTAGATGGAACGCCTTATAATTACATGCTGTTAGTGTTAATTCTTAAACGCAACTGAGAATATCCTGGAGCAAGCCCACCTATTTCTAATTTATTCAATTAAGTTTCCAAATAATTAATAATAAAAAATTATTAAACGCATAATTTCATTTCTAATTCAATGAAATTATAGTTGTCAAAAATTTAATACGCACTAGGTTCGTCAACTGAAAATTCAAACGATTAACCTACTATATTGTTTGTAATATTAGTAGAAATTGGTGTATAAATAGTTTAGACCTAAACTTAACCTTAAAATCTTATAGATATTGTATTATTCAGTAACTAATAGCTATTTTAAGTCAAAATTTACCAGCAGTAATCATTTATTTCAGCAACCAATTTAATTTATGTTGTAAATACTTTTATATAAGATTATTTAATACAGTTTGCTAAATTCGATTATTCTCTGATGACAACTCCTACTGCAACAGGCGCTGTATATCCATATGATTCTATAACCACAGTAGCTGTTTTGGACTCGAAAAATATGTGATCGATGCAAGCTTGTGTCGAACAACTTACACAAAGTTCTGTTGTGGAAGAGTAGTCGAAATCAGAGAAATAACCAGTTGGAGTGTAGAAACCATTCAAGTTATCCAACTCAATGGAGACTTTTACTCCCTTTGGAAGAATCTTACAGTTACTGTTCGAAACCGAAATTAATTATACACATATTTACTTCCGATCTTCCTTCAAAATAATTTGGCTTAACTCAGAGTAGCAATCTTATATTTCTGTTTAAGTGTCTATTTCAGTGGTAATTCCATGAAATACAACTAAAATCAAAATTAACATACAAGTAATGGAAGTGGTAATTCTATATATTAATATTATTTATTGATTTATGACATAAAATATTATTAAAAAAGTGTTTTGAATACTATAATATCTGAATACTTCTAACATATTTGGGTGTTTTCATTTATGTAATATCATTATTATAACAAACACTCACCGAATAAATTCACTAATTAATGTTCGTTAAAAGATCAGAATTAGAATAACTAAATTAAAATGTCTTCAATTATAACAAATTTAATTTCCTACTATTTTAACATTTCAAAACAACTTTCTATTATTATAGTGTATATTATGTCTCATTCAATATTTCTGATCTTCATTTAGTATCTTTTGATCCTGTTTTCGCAGTTCACCAATTATGCGTTAATTAATTTCTAGCTCAAAATTATATTCCTCCTCGCGCGTTATCCATTTTCTCTATTCTCGTAGTTCATCCTGCACTACTTCTCTCTATTATGTGTTATCTTTATTTATCTTCTCTTGTAAACTTAGCCGCTTTCAACGAACCACTCATCATTTACCTTATGTTTTTGTTTTCCACTTTCTCTTTTAGAGTGAGTGGTAACCGTTTTAACTCTCTCACCTATAACTTTGCTCTCAAATATAACTGCAGCGGGTTTGTGAGAAACGAAAACCCTAAAAACTGCGTTTTTGAAGAGGAACGAGAAATCGGCGCGGAAAGGAGGAGCGGAAGAGTCAAAAGTGCTCGGCGTTGAAACGGTTCCCAGTTTCATTTTCTTGAAGGTTCGGACGTTCGCAGTAAGTGCTAAAATCAGTAATTTTTTAATATGACATTCATTTTAGTGTTAAATTAATTAAAATGTTAACCAATAAACTAAAATAATTGAGTGAGTATCATATTGTTGACCATTGATACATACTGGATTATGCAAATTAATTTCAATGTATCTACTTATTTATTTACCTAAATGTTTTGTTGATCTGGTAAGTTAATTGGTAGAATTCAAAATACAATATTTTCTGAAGTTTAGGTTTTGCCGTTTAGTAAGTTGACATATTGAATCCAGTATTCTGAATCAGAATTTCTGATTGGGGAAATTGATTGTTATACTTTTTTGATTTTATCTATTATTATTATATATTTCATTCTAACTCATTTGGATTTGTGGATTGCCATGATTTATGAGATGAAGATGGAATGATTAAATTGAACCTTAGTACTGATGATAAGGTTACAGTTAAGTGAGTCATTTTATATATTTCATTCTAATGAATAATGATTGCTAACAAGTGTGGATAAAAATTGACAATTCATTGATTTTCGCATGTATTTGAGGTACATTATTACAATTTAATATTTATTCATTAAAATAAATAAAATGATAGATTTCATGTAAAAATTTCTCTGCTAAATAATTCAAAATGTATCATATTAATATAAATTTAATAATATTATACTAATAAATACAATTTAAACTTTGCTGTATTTCTTCACTTCAATTATGAACTTGTCTAGACTAATAAAAGAAAATTGCGCAATATTATAAGAAATTCATCTATATATCCATAATAAATAGAAATAATTAAATGCTTTATATCAAAAGAAACACTTGTGGACAAAAGATGAGGACGAATTATTAGAATGTTTACAATTTCAATTTGGTAAATACAACTACACAGCTATATCAGCTTTACTGTTATCAAAGTCAAAATCTTAAGTATATCAAAGAATTAGATATCTAGAACAACGAAATAATAAGTGTATTTGAATTTAGAAATGATTTTTAGATTATATTTACAAATATAAATTATATATTATATTATATATTCATTTCACTTCCTCGAGACGGCACAAACGAACTGTGAGACTTTCGAAAGCAAAACATGGGCTCTTAGCGGACCAGTTTCAGCTGATTCGCTAACTTACTTTTAAGAAACTGACTCTCGCTTCTCAATTTCTTTATGCTCGTTATTTCCTTCGGTTTGCAGCCTTTGATGCATTGGTTCATTAACTTGATTAGGTACCTAGGTTCCGTTTTAGTTTATTTGTTCTTGCAAATTCCTAATTTCGGGGTATATTGCCGGGGATGGATTAGCTATTTCCTAGGGTTTAGTTGCTTTAATATCTTCCTTAGCTCTTTTTTTAGATAAACTATTTCTGATATTCAATTTGGAGCTTTTTCTTCTAGGCTTTCGTTAAGATTGGCTTGGTTTCCTATTTTGCGTCAGCTATCGTATTTTATTCATTTTGACCTTATATTATATATATATTCATTTCACTTCCTCGAGACGGCACAAACAGACTTCATTGAGACTTTCGAAAGCAAAACATTGGCTCTCGCACGCCGGTGTTTCCACTTTCAAACGGGCTCAACCCGTCATTTATGCCCACTCAGTAAATATTATATATATATATATATATAGACTAAAATGGAAACTCATATAAATTCGCTCTGGGGTTTATAGACGACATGGTCGTAATCACAACCCCCGACAAAATCCAATAAACTATCAACGAAACGATTGCCTTGTACAAAGAAATGCATTTAGAAGTAAATGAGGATTCCAAGGAGGTCTTGGAATCATCTTACCCGGCGCGTACTACGATTAGATGAAGGTAGATCAAATCCAAAAGATTGACTACTATATTCGAGAAAATGGTGATTAAATTACCAAATCCAAACTCGAACAAATCATTGGCAAAATAAACACCAAGATGACTAAATCTAAGAATTTCTTCAGAGACACACGCAAAGAAATGAAAATCCAAGAAAAAATGTCACTACAGGTCGACGACACGGTGCCTAAACCAGGGTACACACTGTTGGGCCGTAGAAGAATGGATAACACTGCATTCTAGTACATGATCAACTGGGTTTTCAACAACGTGAGGGATACACCAATCCCAGAAATTTGCGAACTGTGCAAAAAACCATACAAGGAAGGCCACGAACAAGACTGCAAAAAGATCAACGAGCTAAACATAGCAGCCCACGATCGTTTTGCAAACTTCCTTGAAAGAATCCGCAGAAAGAGATATCAAGCCAGAAAAGTCTGCAAAGACAACGACAACAGGCTGGAAGACCGGACTAAACCGGACATCAGCATTGTGGTCAACGGAGTTCAGATTTATTTGGATATTGGAATCACTTGGGATCTTGATAAGTATTACGCTCTCAAAGAGTAGCATTATCGGGACAAAAAGGATCAAAATGGTAACCCGCTCAAAATTATTCCGATCATAATCGGTAAGAATCTCACTATTCATTAAAAGTCGAGAGAATTCTTGGAAGAACTCCGAGTTAATTTCGAGACGATTTATGAAGAGATAGGCTACACGATAAGTACCTCTCAAACACATCGAGCCGAGCTTATGTATAGAAAGAAAGTAGTCCAACGGGGCGAAAAACATAGCGAAATCGATGTCGAGAAACCCAGTGCCAACCGCTTTGCCTCCATGGCAGACAGTGATGTTTAATTCAAACGCACTGACAACTATGGGAAAATCTTTGATTACCTTCACGAAAAAGGAATGATGAAGGTAGCCACACAATCTCCAATCAAAGAAGTGCCTGCAAAGCCTAAATAAACACTGAAAAACTTTGAAAAAGCCCACAAGACAAAGACTAAAAAGAAGTCAACGCAAACAGCAGAAAAAGGCAACGATAAACTGGAGGACACGTCCACAAAGAAAAAACCTGACTAACCCACCCAGACCAAAGTAATCCCCAACGCGAAAGGCAATGACAAGAAAATTTAGTCTCTCAAAGAGAAGATCGCCAAATTGTAAAGAGAATTGTAAAGTTAATTTGATACAGCGGCGGCAGTGATGCGTAAATTCAAAGAAACCAAAAAGAAGCATGACGACAAGAAGATCACTTAAAAGACAAGCAATGCCGAAGCCCAGCCTGAAAACGAGAAGAAAAAGACTAAAGCAAGTTAGAAAGCTGAACCTACGAAGAATATCGAAGAAAAGGCGCCTGACAAAACGAAGCCTAAGGACGCTCAGAAGCAGAAAGAGAAAAAGCCCCCAGTCTAAAAGTCACAAGATCAAAAGACCACTATAAAGCCTCAATCTAGCGCAAAGTCTCCTCAAAAGGAAACTTAGAAAAAGAAAGAGGATAAATAACCTGTCTTAGAAAAGCCTGTCAAATCATAGCCAAAAGATGGTCCAAATGAATAAAAAACGATAGCTGACGCAAAATAGGAAACCATGCCAATCTTAACGGAAGCCTAGAAGAAAAAGAAGCAAGTTAAAGAATATCAGAAATAGTTTATCTAACAATAGAGAGCTAAATAAGATATCAATGCGCCTAAACCCTAGGAAATAGTTAATCTACCACCGGCAATATACTCCGAAATTAGGGATTTGCAAAAACAAATAAACTAAAACGGAACCTAGGTACCTAATCAAGTTGATGAAACGATGCATCAAAGGCAACCACCACCAAGCAATGCCAATACAACGGAACAACCTCTCGTGCAAGCCGAAGGAAATAACGAGCAAAAAGGAACTGAGCGAGAACCAGTTTCTAAAAAGTAAGTTAGCGAATCAGGTGAAACTGGTCCGCTAACGACTCAGTGAGGGCCCTGCTGGGTCTTTACTGAGTGGGCATAAATGACGGGTGGAGCCCGTTTTGAAAGTGGAAACACTGGCGTGCGAGAGCCCATGTTTTGCTTTCGAAAGTCTCAATGAAGTCTGTTTGTGCCGTCTCGAGGAAGTGAAATGAATATATATATATATTATACTACAAACTGTAATTTGTAGAATTGAAATTTATATAATATTATTATAAAACTTTCATTTATCTTTACTATATTTTATTCGTAGCATTTATTCCATATGTTCATATTCATATAATTTTTCAACTTATTCAAGGCTGTACTTTTCATTTATTTAAATACTTTAATTCATATTAGGTCTTGAAATTGCTCTTGGATCTTCATAATCGTCGAATTCAACAACATCTTTCAACGAATTCAAGAAATCTTTTGTTTTTTGTGTAGTTGGATCTTCATCAACTAAAACTTCTTACCCCGATATCTTCAAAGCTGTGAGTTTAAATAATGTTTCTTTATCAAACCTAATATCGAAATCTGGGTTAAGTTTGAATAAGTTTTCATTGAATGAATATAATTATTGCAGCTCCTTCTCATTATCTTTGATTGCTTATTCATTAATCAAGGAATTGAGATCGAGAAGGTTAGTATAATAGCAGTGACCTGTTTAATCGGTGACGCAAAGATTTTATCCATCATTAACTATGTTGATTGATGATATTTGCTTGCAGTCGCATGGTAGTTTTGAATATTATACAGGTGCTGTGAATAGTGTGTGTAAATCTGTTTCGCATACAATAATGTTGTTTTAGTGTCCGATTGCGAATATAATTCTATCGGTGTGTTCGTATATTCCGATGATGATTTCTTATTCGGTGAATATTTGGAATAGGTTGAGTACTTCGCCTTTTTTGTCAACGATGGCTACTTGTCCGTTTTTCAGGCATACTGCACACCAGTAGTCTTTTGATTTGAGTGCGAATATGCTGGATATTACGTCTTCTTTTACTTGCATGACTTGCATGACGTTTGCAGAAGTGTAAATAAAAGTAAATTTTTTAAGTCGTTTAAGCGAAAGCCAACGTTCATCTTCGATCTGATCGGGTTCTTACCATTTCAATCGTAATTAACGATTGAAATGATTAACAGACGATTTTTTAATTTTGTAGGTACACTATAGACTAGTTAAATGACTATATTAAGATAATTATTTGGTAATATAGCATATTTATCATAATATTATATGTAGTTTTATGTTATATATTTATACTATTTTATAATTTATCCTATGACGTTTTACTACATTAAATACTACAAATTTATATATTAATAACTACTCCTATTAAATTCAATACTATATATAGTATATATAGTAACTATATAGGATGTTTACTCCGGTTCACATGTAGGTTCTTTCAGTACTAACGTTGATTAAGTCAAAATATCGGTTGAAAATTGCAGTTTCCAGTTGACGAACATCGTTTTCACGAGCTCGGTCTAGAACCACGTTAGTAATTCGATTTAACTGTATAACACGAGCACTACTCTATTAGATGTAATAGTTGTTAACTCTGAAACATCTGGGTTTTCTTACGTAAACGGGGTCAGATTAGGTAGCAGCCCTGAATTGAAGACGTAAGAAGCAGCGCTTATCTGGAGTCGCAAACAGGATGCTGAGTGAGCACTATATTTCAATAATTTATATTATTATTGTCGTAAATTATGTCTATACTGGTCATCCGTTTTCTCTTATCTTTTCATGATTCAAAATTTTTCATTTGATGTGAAAATAATTTTTCATTACATATTATTCAATAAGTAATTTTAAATGTTATACTCTAAATATAACTCATCAGGTGTATACACAAAAATGACACACGCTGATTATTTCTTAGCTATTAAGGTAATGCAGAATTATTTCGTGTAATTGTAACTTGGACATTTTATTAAACATTAATTTAAAATTTTAAAAATCGCGTTATCGCACTACCTTCGTATTTCTGCGCATTTGGTTGTTGGCCTTCACTTAATCCAAACTTATAATTTAGTTTCACATTGTCACATTTGCAATTTGATTCGATATACATTACGTTTCACGGTGCGATAAGCTGGTATGCGAGTTTTCGTTTCCACTTCAAATGAACACAGATCAACTACTACTTTCAACTTTCCAAAAACTGTTCAAAACGGGTCCTACTCTTGTGGTTTACCAAGTGATGATGCTACCCGATCCAGTCTACAATTTTTAGTTCTAACGGGCTGCATTCGAACTCTAGACGACTCCAGAGTTGCTTCGCAAACAGTTCTAAGAGCTCGCTAGCAAGCAACTGTTCGATGGATAGCAACAAAAAAATATAATAACAGACCACCATCAAAAAGTAAGAGAAGTCAAGCAGATGAATTAACACGCAGCGTATCAATAACTATTCGCCAATACACTTCAACAAGTAATAGGTCTTGGACACGATAAAATATATTCGGAAAGAGATATTTGTTAGATGGTCAACAAATTCATCGACAGACACGGGCAGAAAGACATCTGGTTTCTCGTTCAGAAACTCATTCCAAGTAAATCCGTGAAACAGCTCCGTGAGTACTACTAAAAGTCGTTCTAGCGGGTTTTGTACAACAATAACTTCGAGGCTCAGGATAAAGAACTGATCAGACAACTGGTCGAAAAGTACAGCGACGACAGTCCCACTCAGATTACTAACAAGTTCATGGGCATGTGTTCCAACAAAAACTACTTCAAACGGAACATCGTAATGTACATCGTCAATTTGAAAAGAAAATGAGTGCTCGCCAGCAAACTACTTAAATTAGATGTGATTTGCATGTTATTATAATATTTTAATGCAGGGTATCTCATTATTTATTGATTACTATTTAATTCTATCTATAATTTAAGCTTTCCGGTTGTCTTAACTGCTATGCCAATATGAATTTAATTGTAAGCTACTCTTGAAATTGAACCAGTATTTTTGTCTTCAGAATATAGTAATTAATGAAATGTGCTCACAATACACTAACTTAACATTATGATTTTATCAAGATGTATAAAACAATATCTTTTAACAAGACTGAAATCATTATATGTAAACAAATGAATTTAGAATTATAAGTGTATTCTATTATTTTTCTAGAATAGTTGAGTTCTTTAACATATCTCATTCTTTGAACAAGTATATTTCTTTCTATCTGTAAATATGTCAGATTCAGATACAAAATATATTATAACATTGCGGTTGTCGTCTATTTGAATTAGAATCCATTCAACATAAATGTACCAAATAATGTATCTTAACCTGGCTACATTATTAAGAATTATTATTTGTAAATCGTCATTTACAGTTTATGAATTCAATAATCACCAAATGTACGTTGAGGCAGATTAGTGTAGATACACAAATATTAGTTTGAGTTAATTTTACGGTTGTCGCAACAAACGATGACAATTAATTATTTGTAATTTACAGCAGATTTATAAGATGGGACATGATACATCTTCACAAATATTAAAGTACCGTATATCATACCAGAGTGTGATTCTGAAAAAAACGTTTTCACTCCATGAAAAAATGATGGACGACAAAATATTTAGCGAACTTGCAGAAAATATTGTCTTACTGCAAAGCATCCACGCGCACATCCACCAAATCAACAGTATCGGTCGAAGGCACACAAAATTTATCAAGGACAAGTGGACCCACGAAGAGAACGCCTTAATGGAGTTCGCTAAGACGATGTTTGGCCGCAACTGCGTAGCAATTTCGGAAATAGTTGCGTCAAAATCTCCAGCATAAGTGTACCAGCGGATAAGATATCTGAAGGAAAGAAGTAGCAGAAAGGAAAGCGTTCTAATAAACAACGACTGGTTTAATATGTGAATGATATGTTTTATTACAGTTGTATTTTGAGCCAGCGTGCAACTATATTTTCTTTAAGAACAGATTCATGGTAATATTTTCGAAACAAGATGTTGCGTTTTCATTTGTGAATGATAAAAATAGAAAATACTTCGTTAGTGGTGTACTTCAGTTGGAACACACTCATATATTGTTTATGCAGGTACACTCAATTCACATCTAAATTTGAGATATGAGATAATTGTACTATTCATAAATATATTGATCTCTCTGATTATTATCGACTATATTTTTCAATTATCCCAAAACGTAGTTGTATCACAGAAGTGAAAGTAACTCATTGAAAGTAACAATCATTTTGCACTCGATATTTGTTAAATGTAGTTTATTCAAGAAATCGTTCAGTTTATGATACGTCTCTACCATTGACCGAAGTTTTGTACATTATATGTCAATAATTGTAACAGTTTAATATATAATATTATCCATTCATATCCACATCAACTAATGATATATACTACTAAGCTGCTTGCTAGTAAACTGGCCGAAAACTTCATTGTGCTGCAGGAAATCCATGTCAGTCTATACGCGATACATATTCTTTAGTTGAACAACAAAGTGGCTAAAAATGACAGGTGTACCAAAGAGGAAGATGTTCTGTTGGACTGCACCAACAGGCAGTTTGGAGCCACCAACTATCTTGCACTTTCGTTAATCGTGTCTTCCAAATCACTGGTATAAGTGTATCAGCGGCTCAGATATTTGTGAGAGAGAGACCTATCCAAAGTTCTAAGTAAGTGGTTTGTATTTATTAGTTTGGATCATGTATTCTAATATTATAGTACTTCAATATAAGCGAGTTATGTTTAACCCCGTTTTTTGACCATAAATCATTCAAATTTGACATTTTCCAAAGATACATTTTGGATACATTTTTGCTTATTAGGGAGTTGAAATCGGTAACTCCCTTATAAGCAAATAGGCTACTCCCTTACAAGTAAGGTTATGTAGTACTGCTATATATTGGCTCACTCTTGCTAAATTATTAGAATGTATACGGCAGTAGAATTTAAGCTTATATTAAATTTTATGTGCAATTGCATATGTATGGAATATAAAAATAATTTATCACTCCACGAATTTAAAATTAACTTTTAATTGATCAGTAACAAATCTTAAGATATTGAAAAGCGATATATGATAAAATTTAAAGCGTTTTTATTATATTTCCCCGTAAAATATTACCAATCAATATACAATGATTATCAATTAAAGTGAAATAATATTTACGTCGAGTCATTCAATTTCATCAAAATCTTTGAGTATAATCTTGGTTTTCTTAACAGGTATTTAAACGTAGAGTTTTATAACGTAGTAAGCAATTGAGATTACAAGTGAAGCTCCCATAGATATTCCTAGTACAATTAATTATTGAATATAGAAAGAATCTATATTGCTGTTAACTACTTTCAAAAGGGATAAGAAATCGACTGTTATTTAATCTTGAGTAATGAACAATGAAGTCGATGTACTGTGTTGAATCATCTCTAGAATGTCCTTCGTCATAACAAAGCTGATATTGATTAATTCCATTGAAGAATTTAATACCTGAGTTAGTTCTGCTATATTTGTTTGTGTTGTATTCTTGGAAACCAAAATAAGAGAATATGATTGGTTTGTAGTAATAGAACACGTGGTAGATACGGAGTTAACCAATAACTCAAATCATATATATTTCGCATTGTAACTTAAGTGGAAGCCTTTATAGCAACCTTCATAAAATGAAGTCACTGTTTCAGTTACCATATACATTACCCCAGTTATTTTAATGGTCGTTATTGTGCTAGCACTTGTTATTTTTCCGATGTTGTTGTACACATATAACATCTTCGTTTTACACAAGTTGGTTATGCAAGAAAAACTTTATGTTTAACCTTCTTTATAAGTTTGCAAATCAGAACTCTCAAAAAAGTAGGCATTTTCACCAAATTATATTTAAAGTTTAATGTGAAATACATCAAGCTGGTCGCCTATGGTAGATATCATTTATGCGTATATAATACCATTACTAGATGGAACGCCTTATAATTACATGCTGTTAGTGTTAATTCTTAAACGCAACTGAGAATATCCTGGAGCAAGCCCACCTATTTCTAATTTATTCAATTAAGTTTCCAAATAATTAATAATAAAAAATTATTAAACGCATAATTTCATTTCTAATTCAATGAAATTATAGTTGTCAAAAATTTAATACGCACTAGGTTCGTCAACTGAAAATTCAAACGATTAACCTACTATATTGTTTGTAATATTAGTAGAAATTGGTGTATAAATAGTTTAGACCTAAACTTAACCTTAAAATCTTATAGATATTGTATTATTCAGTAACTAATAGCTATTTTAAGTCAAAATTTACCAGCAGTAATCATTTATTTCAGCAACCAATTTAATTTATGTTGTAAATACTTTTATATAAGATTATTTAATACAGTTTGCTAAATTCGATTATTCTCTGATGACAACTCCTACTGCAACAGGCGCTGTATATCCATATGATTCTATAACCACAGTAGCTGTTTTGGACTCGAAAAATATGTGATCGATGCAAGCTTGTGTCGAACAACTTACACAAAGTTCTGTTGTGGAAGAGTAGTCGAAATCAGAGAAATAACCAGTTGGAGTGTAGAAACCATTCAAGTTATCCAACTCAATGGAGACTTTTACTCCCTTTGGAAGAATCTTACAGTTACTGTTCGAAACCGAAATTAATTATACACATATTTACTTCCGATCTTCCTTCAAAATAATTTGGCTTAACTCAGAGTAGCAATCTTATATTTCTGTTTAAGTGTCTATTTCAGTGGTAATTCCATGAAATACAACTAAAATCAAAATTAACATACAAGTAATGGAAGTGGTAATTCTATATATTAATATTATTTATTGATTTATGACATAAAATATTATTAAAAAAGTGTTTTGAATACTATAATATCTGAATACTTCTAACATATTTGGGTGTTTTCATTTATGTAATATCATTATTATAACAAACACTCACCGAATAAATTCACTAATTAATGTTCGTTAAAAGATCAGAATTAGAATAACTAAATTAAAATATCTTCAATTATAACAAATTTAATTTCCTACTATTTTAACATTTCAAAACAACTTTCTATTATTATAGTGTATATTATGTCTCATTCAATATTTCTGATCTTCATTTAGTATCTTTTGATCCTGTTTTCGCAGTTCACCAATTATGCGTTAATTAATTTCTAGCTCAAAATTATATTCCTCCTCGCGCGTTATCCATTTTCTCTATTCTCGTAGTTCATCCTGCACTACTTCTCTCTATTATGTGTTATCTTTATTTATCTTCTCTTGTAAACTTAGCCGCTTTCAACGAACCACTCATCATTTACCTTATGTTTTTGTTTTCCACTTTCTCTTTTAGAGTGAGTGGTAACCGTTTTAACTCTCTCACCTATAACTTTGCTCTCAAATATAACTGCAGCGGGTTTGTGAGAAACGAAAACCCTAAAAACTGCGTTTTTGAAGAGGAACGAGAAATCGGCGCGGAAAGGAGGAGCGGAAGAGTCAAAAGTGCTCGGCGTTGAAACGGTTCCCAGTTTCATTTTCTTGAAGGTTCGGACGTTCGCAGTAAGTGCTAAAATCAGTAATTTTTTAATATGACATTCATTTTAGTGTTAAATTAATTAAAATGTTAACCAATAAACTAAAATAATTGAGTGAGTATCATATTGTTGACCATTGATACATACTGGATTATGCAAATTAATTTCAATGTATCTACTTATTTATTTACCTAAATGTTTTGTTGATCTGGTAAGTTAATTGGTAGAATTCAAAATACAATATTTTCTGAAGTTTAGGTTTTGCCGTTTAGTAAGTTGACATATTGAATCCAGTATTCTGAATCAGAATTTCTGATTGGGGAAATTGATTGTTATACTTTTTTGATTTTATCTATTATTATTATATATTTCATTCTAACTCATTTGGATTTGTGGATTGCCATGATTTATGAGATGAAGATGGAATGATTAAATTGAACCTTAGTACTGATGATAAGGTTACAGTTAAGTGAGTCATTTTATATATTTCATTCTAATGAATAATGATTGCTAACAAGTGTGGATAAAAATTGACAATTCATTGATTTTCGCATGTATTTGAGGTACATTATTACAATTTAATATTTATTCATTAAAATAAATAAAATGATAGATTTCATGTAAAAATTTCTCTGCTAAATAATTCAAAATGTATCAAATTAATATAAATTTAATAATATTATACTAATAAATACAATTTAAACTTTGCTGTATTTCTTCACTTCAATTATGAACTTGTCTAGACTAATAAAAGAAAATTGCGCAATATTATAAGAAATTCATCTATATATCCATAATAAATAGAAATAATTAAATGCTTTATATCAAAAGAAACACTTGTGGACAAAAGATGAGGACGAATTATTAGAATGTTTACAATTTCAATTTGGTAAATACAACTACACAGCTATATCAGCTTTACTGTTATCAAAGTCAAAATCTTAAGTATATCAAAGAATTAGATATCTAGAACAACGAAATAATAAGTGTATTTGAATTTAGAAATGATTTTTAGATTATATTTACAAATATAAATTATATATTATATTATATATTCATTTCACTTCCTCGAGACGGCACAAACGAACTGTGAGACTTTCGAAAGCAAAACATGGGCTCTTAGCGGACCAGTTTCAGCTGATTCGCTAACTTACTTTTAAGAAACTGACTCTCGCTTCTCAATTTCTTTATGCTCGTTATTTCCTTCGGTTTGCAGCCTTTGATGCATTGGTTCATTAACTTGATTAGGTACCTAGGTTCCGTTTTAGTTTATTTGTTCTTGCAAATTCCTAATTTCGGGGTATATTGCCGGGGATGGATTAGCTATTTCCTAGGGTTTAGTTGCTTTAATATCTTCCTTAGCTCTCTATTTTTAGATAAACTATTTCTGATATTCTTTAACTTGCTTCTTTTTCTTCTAGGCTTTCGTTAAGATTGGCTTGGTTTCCTATTTTGCGTCAGCTATCGTATTTTATTCATTTTGACCTTATATTATATATATATTCATTTCACTTCCTCGAGACGGCACAAACAGACTTCATTGAGACTTTCGAAAGCAAAACATTGGCTCTCGCACGCCGGTGTTTCCACTTTCAAACGGGCTCAACCCGTCATTTATGCCCACTCAGTAAATATTATATATATATATATTATACTACAAACTGTAATTTGTAGAATTGAAATTTATATAATATTATTATAAAACTTTCATTTATCTTTACTATATTTTATTCGTAGCATTTATTCCATATGTTCATATTCATATAATTTTTCAACTTATTCAAGGCTGTACTTTTCATTTATTTAAATACTTTAATTCATATTAGGTCTTGAAATTGCTCTTGGATCTTCATAATCGTCGAATTCAACAACATCTTTCAACGAATTCAAGAAATCTTTTGTTTTTTGTGTAGTTGGATCTTCATCAACTAAAACTTCTTACCCCGATATCTTCAAAGCTGTGAGTTTAAATAATGTTTCTTTATCAAACCTAATATCGAAATCTGGGTTAAGTTTGAATAAGTTTTCATTGAATGAATATAATTATTGCAGCTCCTTCTCATTATCTTTGATTGCTTATTCATTAATCAAGGAATTGAGATCGAGAAGGTTAGTATAATAGCAGTGACCTGTTTAATCGGTGACGCAAAGATTTTATCCATCATTAACTATGTTGATTGATGATATTTGCTTGCAGTCGCATGGTAGTTTTGAATATTATACAGGTGCTGTGAATAGTGTGTGTAAATCTGTTTCGCATACAATAATGTTGTTTTAGTGTCCGATTGCGAATATAATTCTATCGGTGTGTTCGTATATTCCGATGATGATTTCTTATTCGGTGAATATTTGGAATAGGTTGAGTACTTCGCCTTTTTTGTCAACGATGGCTACTTGTCCGTTTTTCAGGCATACTGCACACCAGTAGTCTTTTGATTTGAGTGCGAATATGCTGGATATTGCGTCTTCTTTTACTTGCATGACTTGTTTTGCGATTCCTTGTCCCATCCAGCAGCATATGTACCCGTGTTCGTCCGCGGTGACCAGTTTCTTCCCGCACGCGTCAATTTTTGTCACGAGTCCGATGTGCCCGTTCAAGATCAGTGTGGGCGGCTGTGTGATCCCCTCGGCTATTTTAACCGCCTATCTTGAGTTTTATTTTAGTAGTTGCTGTACGAACCTCTTGGACAGTTTTTGCGCGTCCAAATCAAAAATTAAAACAGAGTTTCCGCACGCGAACGCGGTTGTTTTTTGATACTGGGCTACGGCCGTTATGTTATATTTTTTGAACTCATACGAATGTAAAAACTTTTGGAACTCGTCCGAGTACACGTCCGTTCCCTCATTGTAGGTTCTTCCTTTGAACTGGAGAAGGTGAGCGGCTCTGGCGCAGTTGGACACGTTTATGGTTCTTTGGATTTGGAAGGTGAAGAGGTCGAAGAAGATGCACTCGCCAGTGGTCACAATAACTATTAACTGATGTGTATTGTCATCATAAGTGGCCTGGAGCACGTTCCCCTCCGTTTCAATCTTGTAAGTAGCCAGAATTATGTTGTCCTGTGACCAGTGCCTGATATTTGCGTCAGAGTCGATCGTAATGTAGCCAGAGAGCGTACACACCGGATTCACGTTCTTCACATCGCCGGATTTCACCATCTCTAGCAAATCAATGCCCGTTGTGCGATTCGCTCCACTGCGCCTCTCCAAATGAATTCCGTTATCCTCGTTAATGCGCGTAATATACGAATCAAAATCAACCATCTTGTAATTTTAACACACAGACTACGCAAAATCGATTCGTACTTTCGCACGATTGTACTTAGGCTTCGCTATGTTCACGTGAATATCGCTCGGAATCTCATAATTGCAGCATGGAACTTTCCCAGTAGACTTATCAAACTGATATGTTGGCTAACTCGGTAATTTACTGTGCATCTTGAAATCTGTAATTTAACGCTGGTATTTTGGTCGCTTATACGCTGGTGGTGGTCCTTCAGGCTCTTCAGGCTTTGATATTATTATATTTTAACTTTAATTTAAATCCGCGTTAAGATCAACAAACTCGTCCTCTTCCTCTTCAACTTAACCTTATGGGCTAAGCTGGACTATACCAATTACACCAACATAATGTGCTTGACTTATAGAACCCTTCTCCTCATTTTTAGCACCTACCAGTTTAAATACTTTCATATCGACATCACCTATAATTAGGACTCCATTTTCTTCATCCCACGCAGCTGCTGAAATTGACTCGGCAGCGAACATTTTAAATAATGTTGAAAATTATTTTAAACTCCAGACTGTTACAACACCATTTGCACAAACACTGATCACACAATCAAATTTTTTGCTGGCAAATGCTTTCAAAACACATGTAGATTCCCTAAAGGAATGAAGTTTCTTAATTTTTTAATCTAAAGTAAATAGAACTAATTATGCATTCAAACCTCCTACTAGCAATATTTGTGTGTTTTCTGAATATTAAAGGGTTGTAATTTCACTTTAGAATACTTGAACACTTTATATTTCTCTGAATGATAATGGTTCTAAAACGGACACTGTACCATCTGTAAATCCAACAAAAATATGAGTGCCTGCACAAGAAATTTGTGTAAAAAGTCGTTCGCCTATCAAATTTTAAGTAAGAGCTGAACCAGAAAGATCTTTACTATCGTCTTCTGGGACAAGAGTGAAATTATTTGGATTCAGTTCACGTATAACTTGTTTTTCTCCTGGTTTCGTTTCAGCTTTTAAAATTCCAATCATACCTGGTGATTAGTACAATAAGCAGCTTTATATTCTCATCTTTTCTCCAGCAGTTGGTAATTCTTCATCACGACATCCAATAACATCTTTCGGATCTCGAATATCAAATACAACTAAGTTACGATTCCATTTCATAAATTAGCGAATAGCTACTCCTTAAACTTTTTAAAAGCTTTTTAATTGTATTCCATTTTGATTAATTGAATATTTTAGCAATTTCCCATTAGTTGTTATAACAAATAGTAAAGATTTATGAATAACAATACCTGATGCCCAAGCTCCTCCGTTTTCTTATCCACGTGTTGATTTAACCTTACGTGGAGCCAACTCATCACGAGCATGATGTTCTATATTAGAGCTCATCTTTCTCTACTTAATTTCATTTTTCATTCTATGAGAAAATATTGGGTGTTAAGACCCAGTAAAATCTCTAGTATACTTATCATATTCATTAGCAAACCCTTATTCAAATAATTAGTCCAAAGTTAACATTGATTATGCCTTTCGAGATACAATAGCACTTTTTGCTCGTTATCTGGAAGCATTTTAGTAAAGTGGCTCTTCTTTCACAACATCTTTATCGCTGATATATCCTTAAAAATTAACGGTTCGTTAAACTCTTTCTGGTAAAGGTCTTCCACTGGGTAGAGGAGCATCTGCAGCTCTGCAAGCTTTGATAATATTTGTAACACCTTCTTATTCAATAATACTTTATTGAGAGTCACCGTCTTATTTATTCATAATATGACTCAGTGATTCATCTTCATCTGGATTAGTTAAACTCCAAATTAATTAATATGGTAATGGTTTAAAGTAATTCTTTTGATTATGATCTTCAATTTGATCAAGTGGTATCTCACCGGATATTACTCTTTAAACTACATCAATTTTTGTGGATCTTTTTTCAGGATCGTGAGTTATTTTTCTCCATGTGGTGACGAGTTTGTCAAGTTGTGAGTTATCCAAGCCGAATTAAATTTCATCAAGTTATCTGAATTTCATTTTACCACTTGGCTTTTCGCCGCACCATATTTATCCAAGTCCATCTCTTGAGCTTGAGAATATGGCTCCAATTTCCGGTAGCATTTAAATTGTTTCAATTGTGAGCCTATGCGCGAATTGTTTTGGTGTTCTTTTGAGATTGAGTCTTACTTCGCTTACTGGCTGGACGAAAGTTGTTTTTGTGCTTAAATAATTTAATAAATCAACCCAATGTATGAAGCATCCACTGAATATTGCCTACGCTGACTCGTTACTGAAATTAGCTGTTTTAATCAACGAGTTATAATCTGGGTGGCTTGTATTAGCTTGCGGCTTGCACAATTTCGCGAACAGTTACGCTGACAGATGCACTGGTATCTGTAGCACGCTTTTCATAGTTCCTATAAAATCTTAAAAGTTGAGCGAGTGCTCTGATTTGTAAAGCCCAGCCTTCTAATTTCCTTAACCGTTTGGAGCTGATTTTGATCTTTTAATTGTTGGAACGCCAAGAAATTACGGTGGGTGAAGGTTCATTTGTGTTTTCTTCGCATGGCTTTCAGTCATCAAACGGGAGCGGTTGGCAACATATGGGTCCAAAGTGGGCGCATTGTGGGCAGTTTGACGCTCCATGAGGATAAAATCAGTAGATGACAGGCGAGAAACAAACCAGGACTCGATGATGGACAGCGTGTTGTCTGTCAAATTGTTGAAATAATCTGTAAATTCCATTTGAGGGAGTGGAAATGTATTAATAGGTAATGCAAATGTTGTGGTGATGATTTGGGTGTAATTGATAATTATATAATTATTAGAATATAAGATTGTGAGCAAAACAAAAACTCAAGCAACGAGAAAACCAAAAGGTGTGTTATAACTTTGATTAACATCAAGTAAAGTGTATTTTCAATAATATTTTCTTTGGTTATATTAGTTGAGAACATTGACTGTGAAATGAGACATTTTTTATAGAATTTAATACTAACTCAGATATTTTACCAATATATATCTATATAAATACAATGATAATAAGAAAGGAGTAATTCAATTCACGAGAAAGTGGAGATCTAGAAAATGATCACTAATCCTCCGAAAGCTCGTACAAATCACACAACTCAAGAATGCCGCGCAACTCAGTTGCTAAATTACTATCTACAATCGCGGAACTTATCGCAGAGGTTGTATAATCATCCGTCATTTACTGTGCAAGTTATGATGTTTACCTTTTACGATGCTTTAAAACAGGTTTCATTTCAATTTCAACAGCGCTTTAATTAATTCTATTTCGCTACATTTAAATTTAAAGTGGAAATGTATAACAGCTGTATAATATATAAATAATAGAAATGGCGAATATAAAACCAAATTATAAGATAATAAGTGAATAAATTTCAAATCAGAGAATGAATCATATATGTTACAAATTAGAGCAATTATTACTATTTTATATACATTAATTAGATTAATTATATAACAGAAAAACAAATACAATTACAGAATACAATAGAATACATATCAGAATTATAGTATACTACTTCAGAATTATTTAAAAATTCATTCTATTCTCTACAATTGAAACTAATATTTATCTATACAAAAAAGAACGTCGAATTGTTCCACGCTTACAGAATTAAAATAACTGAATTCATTTTGACATTGACCAACTGTACAAAGTAAAATTTCACAAAAATAGATATAAAAATCACTCAATTTAAGGTACTTAGACAGTGATCATTATAAATTAATCATCAACAGCAAGTAATATTTCGTGTTTTTTAGTTCTGTAGCGAATTAATCTGACATCATCTTGTGGGTCGAGATTTTGAACCATTGCGTGAGCTTTTCGGGCAAGTTGCGAAAATGTTTGTGAGTATAAAACAGTTAATTCTTCATCTAAACTAGATCTAATTGGGAAACCATCTGCAGATAGGATTATTATTCCTTCAACTCCTTTACATTATGAAATGGTACGTAGGTAATTATCAACTTCTGCCATGCGGTTTTAGCGTGGTATCCATATAATTGAAATTATTTGATTATTATGAGATAAGCAATTACCACTTCAATGTATCCTGACGCAACTTTAGTGACAGAAGAGCACAGAAATGAGGTGATAATATCTATAATTTTCAGGTTAAAGCCAGGTGGTGAAAAGGAGAATAATAACGACAGGATTATTCTTAAGAGTTTTGTCAGTGATATATTTTGCGATGAAACGCGTTAGCATTAGTTAAAGTAGTGTGAGCGTGTGGTTCCGCAGATGTTATCAGCGAATTATGACATTTCTCTGGATCATTACGAGAACATCTCAAATTTTAACGATTAGTTCCCAGATTTCAAGTCCTATTAGTATCCGGACTCTGACCTCATCTTCAAGACTTTTAGCACCTCTTCTTCAGTTGGTTGTCAGCATTACATCTGCGGCTGCCTCCAGCAGTGCCCAACCTGTAAGAACTTCTACGGATGCCGTTAGTGCCACAACGAGGCCGAGGACCACGTCCTGGACCGCACGTCCGTGACCACTTTAAAATGCCGTTTCTGCTCGGAAACAGTTCCATTCGGTGACAAATGCGCGAACTGCTCAAAATAGTTTTGCTCCGTTTTCTGCCCAGTTTGCAAATTCATGTGCTTCATCGGATTGGACGAGAAGCCGTTTTACCACTGTGAGCAATGCGGAACGTGTAAAGTGGGCCTGAAGAAGAAGTGGACTCATTGCGATAAATGCAATAGGTGCTACCACGTAGACTACTTCAATAGTCATAGGTGCGGGATAAGAACGGCAACCGAATGCTGCGTGTGCCTGGGCACGCTCAGGGACTCCGTATTTCAAATTAGGGATATTGAGTGCGGGCACACCATGCACTACCATTGCTGGGTGCAGCTGATCAACCAGAACAACTTTAGCTGCCCCATGTGCAAAAAATGCCTCTTAGACGCTGAATTAAGGCAGCAAATATTCGAACACTACACATAAATCGCACAAAAAACACTAATTGGTACACGAACTGTTCAAGTTCACTGCAACCAATGCAACAACGAATTTGGATTCTTCGAACAACCATTTTACTGGTGCCACGAATGCAAAAGCTTCAACACAAGCGTTGTTAACGGGAATCCATCAACCGAAACAGTAAAATAATATATTTAATAACTAAAAGACCCAATACATTGCCTGATTCTAACCGTAGAAAACGCAATTCCATTTTTCACAGAAAAATACAATTTGAATGAAGAAGAAATTGAAGTTATTAAATAAGGAATTACGGAAGCATCATTATAAGTAATAGAACACTTATTACGAATTGGAGGATTTCCACCTGAAAAAGAACTATTTTTGGCGTTGTTCAAATGATATAGTGATAAGGATAGATATTATGATATATTATGAAAGGTTTTGTATAAATATCATTTCTAAATGTGAATATGCATATTATTACGTCGTTCTAGATATCTTATACGTTACTACACTTGGGATTTTGACTTTGACAACATTAAAGCTGATATAACCGTGTAATTATTACCAAATTGAATTTACATGTATTCTAATAGTTTGTCTTCTTCTTTAGTCCATGAATCTTTCTTTTATATATAATTATGTATTTATGTCTTAATTTTATGATAATAAAGATGTATCTCTTGCATAATTGTAAAATTTTCTTATATTAGTAAAAGTATATAATCTTATTAATTCATTATTGGTGTGAATATCATTTTATAGTATATTATTATAGTTCTATATTGTTAAATGATTGATTTATAGTATTATTTACAAGTGTGTAAAGTAAATTGTATCAGAAATAGAAATAGTATTTAACAGAACAGTAGGTAAATACTTTCACCAACATTTATATAAATAAAATATAACAACAATTTGTTTTATAATGTCTCAAACAATTTATTTGAGTATGATTCGTATTTATTGTTACGACTAAAACATTCTTTAATATAACATATTTATAAAATACAATGATAATTCAATCTTTTGGATCATTTTTCAAAGTATTGAAGAATATTTTTAAATAATATTTTGAGATGTACCAAAAGAGTGAGCCAATATATATTTTTGTATTTAATTTATGTAAATGATGTAAATGATTGTATATATCAAGTGTAAATTTCATTGTATATATTATTCAACATTATCTAATATTGTCTACAACATAATCAACAAATAGCTGTTATCAACAAAAAGAACTACAAAACAAACTCCATTAGCCCAAAGATTCTATGATAACGCGTGCGAGATATTTTGTAAGAGAGGAATGTTGTTGGTCTCTTAGTGATCATTGGCTTAGAAAGGAAAGGAAATGTGATGATCAGAGAAAAATAGTGACCAGTATTGACGTAATTTACGATGTGATGTCTTAATTTCTATTATTCAACATTATTATTTAACATACTACATTCATTTGATTAAATTAATTGTAAATAATTTTCGGTAAACTCGTTATCAGATATATCCTAAAAGTGTTTGAGTATTTTGCGCCCTTCAATTTTCCCGCGCCCGCGTGGAATTGGGCTCATGCACCTCCTTTCGCAGTTTTGCATCATCTCTCTCATTTTCGCGCTCTCGGCCACGAAATCCCTCAGCTTCTTCGGGCTCTTAACCACTATGTTCTATTATTGCTTCTTAATAAGAGTATCCTTGAGGGCGAGTAGTTCGGCCTTCGAGAACGGTTCGATTTCTTCGTGCACCTTCAGCCTCGGAATCTCGTTCTGATTTATGAAAAACGACTGATAATTGGGCGACTTTGGAACGATATCGGCCGTTGGAACGTATGTAATCGAGAACTGGGACGAATTCACATACCGAGCACGCTCAGTGTACCCAACCTTGAGGGACTCAATTTTGCGCTGCTTTGACATTTGGAGTGAAAATTACAGAATTTAAGTAATAATTCGGGCATATATAGAATTATTTATAGGAGAATAAGTGGTGTTTAAACAGAAATAGATGAAAATATGAAATTATCAAGGTATAATGGAATCACTCTGAGACTGAAAACTCTACAACCATTCGTTAAATACAATCGTAAATAGAGGCTAACTTTTCTTGATATAATTCGTTGAGTTCATTGTCAACGCAAATGCTATTGATTCTATTCAAAACTCTAACGCTTAGATGCTTTTATTTAAGTAATTTTTCAATTGCAACAAAAGCTTCGTTCATTTAATCCTATTTATTACCAATAGCAATATCTATAGCTTCAAGCCCAGCATATTATACACGCCAATCTCCATCATTCATTATTTCAGCAATTTGATTAAAATTTGTAGAATATTGAATTGTGATCGTTTTGAGAACCCAATATTTGTTATCAAAATCGTTTTAGAAATCAATGTGAATATTATTGCTTAATAAACTTCTTGCCGTATTTGAATTGATGTATTTAATCTAATTCATAATGAAATCTTTCTTTTTATTGTCAATGAAGAGAATCTAAATGGATGCTTCAATACACTAAATATAATGCTATAGTTCGCAATTATCTATATTCTTAGTTTTAATCATCTGAATCATTTGTAATATTAACTTTTAATCGATTTATGATAAAGTTAGCTAATTCCAGAATACTTGGTGAAGAGTATAATTTGCAATTTGTAGAACTTCGTTCTTTTTCCAGTCTTCTAATTCATCATGCTTTAAAACAATATATAAAGTGGAAATAAAGTCGGCGAGCTAGAATTCATAGGTATAGTTTCTCAATTATTTCATTGTTTGGTTTATCGCTATCATTGCCTAAATATCATCGCATTTCAGTAATTTTTCTAAATCGCCAATAATATCATAAGTAAACTAAGTATAAATTAAAGTTTATTGAGTTAACCACTCTTTCAATTCATTCTTTGATGATTATGTGCTTGTGCAACCCATTAATATAGTATTAATAATGAAGTGAAATTGCAAAATAAAAATAATTAATATATACAGTTTTACTTAGTTAACTTTATTCATTATTTAATACAACAAATAAATTAAAATTGATTGAGATTTAATAAGATTTAGTAATAAACTCCTTTAACAAGAAATAATTACTTTAGTTTAATGAAAAGTATTAAAGATTTGTATGGATTCGATATCACAATAACATAAAATTATTTAATAATGCTCATGTTCTCTCGTAGCACAGGCCATTAATTTGTTCTTACCAATCAGCGCAACTGCAATCATCACCAAATGCAGGCTACAACGGTTATCTTTGGAACAAATACTATAAAACCTGTATATTCCAGTGATTCACTGAATGAACAAACCCACAACTAACAGTTCCTTATGTGACCAAGCCAAACTTCAAATCGTAAATTTTGAGTGTATCACAGTATTTAACGATTCCAACCACTTCTTGTGAATTAATTAACCCAACCAGTTTAATATTATTCAAATCGCAACTATTAACCGTTTACGCAAGCCCAAATGCGCTCTCAGATAGAACGTCAAAGGTAAAATCAATTAACTGAACTGTTAAATAATTTATATTTAACGCTAAACCAGTGAACAAAACTGAACCTATAGAATAATTAAAAAGAGAATGTGTAATAATTGTTAAGTTGGACTGATTGCAAACCCCAATTATAGATTGAGAACTAGTAGCATCAATTTGAAACATTAAATTTGAAATATATATGTCTTAAAGCAGATTCGAATCTACAGAGCTAAAATATCCTTGTTACGTTCTAGGAATTAATTTAACACTGATTTACAATTTTTCAATGAAAAATGTGTACTCTTCTTCACTAAGTTGACGAAGTTGATACGCTAAGCTAAACTTACTATATTTAACAGTAAATGTAATTTGGCTATAACGAATTCTTATTTATCCAAAAGCTTATAAACCAGAAGAACAAATAGCAGATATACTCATATTTACTGATGACTAAATTAATTTAAGGCAACTTAGGCTATTCAATGAATAAAAATTCATGTTCAAAGAGTTTTACACGTGACCCTCGATTCTTACCTAAGTTAAAATATTTGCAAAAAGAAATACGCTCCCATTGAAAGAAATATCTGATTAGAACGCTATAAAATTGTTCATAATTTTGTTTGACTAACTTCCTCTATAACAAAACACAAGATTCATACCATGTCTAAAAATAGATTAATAACAAGTAGTGGATACACAGTCCGTCTGGTCTTTATTTGGATATGTTCCTATTGGACACGATGAACATTGAACTGTCATTTCAAAACAGACTTATGAGGCTGGACATTCCGAAATGCATTAACTTCCATCTAAAGATATTTTTTACGAACACACGCAAACAGATTCCTGCTGAATAAAAGTAGAACCACACACGCAATTTGGAAAAGATCCGGTTACTCCTAATCCAGATATACATTGGCAAGAACTTAAACCCCATTCAGCCAGTTTAATCCTATCATTGCACTAAAGGCATTTATTATTTTCATCTGGGTATCCATATTCTGTTGAACACGAAGAAACGCAAAAACTTTGCTCAATGTTCAAAAACCCAGGACTACATAATTATAAGGAGACGCAAGTAGTTTTCGATAAATTTGGGACGGTATTTGGTGAACATGTTTGGCACTACTTCATATTAGAAAGTTGCTCGAGAGGACACGATGATAGGCAACTCATACCATCAACTGAAATATGATACGCACAGTAAACACACTTTCTGGCGTCGTTTGGAACGGCTTCTTGAGACAAACAGCTGGTGATGCAATAATTTCCATCGATACTTAAATATTCACTTTCGCATGTTTTAGATACACAACGTGTCTACGCATAACACATGACACTCACTGTTTTGAAGTGAATTATTTAATTTTTATATTTAATGCTATATATATTCAGCAACAACATATATCAGTTAAAATTGATATAACTCCATATTCGACTAAATAATATATAAAACTAATTGTTATCTCAAATGAGAGCTGTACGTACAGAGGCAGGGCTGGTGTTACTCGAGGAATATATTCGATAACCTTATTAACATGTATTAATTTATTATCCGTGGTACTATATTTTATGGTTCTTAATCATCATATTTCAAAATATCGAAAATATAACAAAAATGGATTTTAATATAGAGAATATAAACGACGGAGGGAAAAATAGTATATTATTTATCTATTAGCAACACTCAATTTAGCAAAATACTTAGATTATATTATTTGCTATTCTTTTACAATTTAATATTTCTTCAATTTCTAAATTTTGAAATGGATTCTTATAAAATATATTAAATGTAACAACATGTATCACTCTTTTCAAAATCTATCGCTGAACTTCAGTGTCAGGTATTATGTCTACGCTTAATTTGGAACGAGGTTTTATTCACAAATCGAACACTATTTAGTTTCATTGTCCACAAATTGATTCAAAGGACATTCCGAAATGCATTAACTTCCATTAACTGAAATTAATAATGGACAAATGCATCGAAAATTCTATATTATATAATCAGGCAAGCATTGACAATTTGGAAATGAGTATTATTAATCAGACGTTGAAGCACATGTACATATTCCAGTGAAAGAATTTAAATAACCTAGTTAACTAAATTCAGAGCATTATTAACATTATCTATCATTGTTTGGGTATCCATTTGTACAACTTTAAACACAATATGTTCCTTCTTGACTTAGTAACCAATTATCACAATTGTTAACGCAAATTGTTTTGTAAATATTTGGGAATAAATTATTTGTACAAATTACACAATATTTTAGCTCTGAAATAATAATGTATATTTCGTTATAATTACATTAATTTACACATGTTTAGTTATCAGAAGATTAAAATATAGCCTGACATGTACATTATCCATTATTGTTTATAAAGTTGGATTTACAAACACAGTCAGGAAATGTTCCATCGGTTCCAGATCCACAAATACATGTTGTTCCAGAAATATGACTTAAATTGTTTATTTAAGCGCATGTCACACATTTCTACATTAATACATCTTAAACATATGGATACGCACAAATAGAGCAAATGCATGGTGGTATATTACATCCTTAGTTTATAGGACATTAATCAGCACACGCTTTATTAGCTAAGCGTTTTTCACAACTACAACTGTAATATGTATCAGAACCATTTATATCTATACCATTCTTTGTATAGTTTGTTGGGCAATAACAACCATTGTTATAATATTCTCCATTCAGCTAGCAAAGTGAAGAATATTTCAAATTGTTATTCATAACTATTTAAAGTATAATCATTAGATGTGGTAAAACATTGAAATAAATACATTTAGATTTTGAGCAATTGATATAAGATAATATTCATGTATCTATTTAAATCAAAGTATAATAGATGTAAAATAATTATTATAAACTGAGTTGCTGAATATGTATATTTGTTATGTCAGTTCTATTATCAAATTTATATCTTTTAAATAGTCAGTATATGGTTATCGGTATACAGTATATTGCTATAGGAATAAATCTATAATTTATATATTTACAAATGTAATATATGTTATATTTTCATATTTATAAGCACAAAGAATCATATATTAATAATTTATATTATCTATAGAAAAATATTTTTAGAATTAGAATCACAGCTTTCCTTTCTTGGCATTCTTTTCATTAAGCTTTTGCATAACGATTCTTTTCTTCTTTCTTTTCTCGTCGAGTTCTTGTTGTTTCTCTTCGTCGTGTTTCTTGGTCATACCTTTGTTCCATTTTTCTTTTTGTGTGGCTTCTTTTTCTTTTCTTTCGATTTTCTCTTTAACAAGTTGTTGGTTAAGTTTGAGCAGCTCATCAACTCTCTTCTGTCTCTTTTCTTGAGTTTCTTCAGCTAGTAGTGGTTTCAGGTTTTTATCTTTGATTTTCTTTCTGGCTAGTTCGAGTTCTGATTGGTTGTTGTGATTTATTTTGTTTTTGATGTATGTTTGTGCTTCTTCGAATGGGAGTTATTAAATAAATTTTGGTCTGAGTGCGAGTTCTTGTGGAACGAATATTTGCTTCTTTTCGATTTTGTACTGTGAGTCAGCTGCGTATTCGATTGGTGCGTTGCTTGTTTGTCTGATTTGGGCCATTTATCTGATTTGTACGAATTTTCCGCAGTGGTTGTCCCATTCGTTGTAAAATTTGTCCACTTTAACTTTCACGTACGTCTTTAAGAATACGGTGTCGTTTTTGCGGATTTTGTCTTCGAATGTGACTCTGACCTGTCCGTTGTCGTCGTTCGGCTTCTTTATTATGCCCCTGATTCCGGAGACCGTTCTCACTCCTGCGCCCGTGAACGCGGCTGCTTCCAGTTTCGAGTTGAACATTTTGCCCACGAACGCTGTGTTTTTGTAGAGTTCTTCGCAGTAGCCGATTAGTTTCAGCTTTTTGTAGAGCTTCAGCTCGAAGCTGGACTCCTGGACAGTTCCGTTCAGGCAGATTCTAAAGTCCTTGGACTGAATGTCTTGGAAGCAGATCACGCCCGAGCCAGCTGGTACGCGATATCCGTAGAATGTGCACTGGCAGTGCATGTGCTCGGGTGTGTACTTGAGCATTTTGAGTGGGGGCGATTCGGTTTGCAGTGCTGAGTCGTACTGCATTTCTGTTTTGGTCTCTTGCTTAAGTGAATAATATGGCAGGGATTGGAATCTGCGCCAGCCGATGCAGAAAACGAGCGGGTTCCTGGTCTTGAGGATCTTAGGGAACCATCTGTGCCTCTTTACCTTGGCTGTGATGTACTAACGCTGATTTTCTTGTGGAAGGAGACCGCCTAAGATTAATGGGCTGTGCTTGTCGTAGTTCTGCTTGAACTCGATTATGGGCGTGAAAGTGAACTTAACGTACTGCCCAGGAGCAAAACGGGATGTGTTCAACGTCTTATCCAAGAGCTATTCTCTCTGTTTCAAGCGCTCCAGCTCCTTCTCTTATTATAATATGAATGGGTCAGTGGTAGATTAGAAGTTAAGCAATGGGTTAGCTGGCTTGTTCTTAATAATGGGCTGGGCTGGTTTAACATCCTCGTAAGTAACACCATCGAGGCATTTGTGAACGGCCTCGATGTAATCGGTGTCCTCCAAGAAGTATTTACCAAGGGATTCCTTTGAGAAGTCCTTTTAATATGTGAGCCTTGAATTAGAATAAACAGAATTAATGGGGAATACCTTCGAGCTATCTCTTTGTTAAAAGGGGAGCGCGGTGAAGTTGCGCACCATCTTGTTCGGGAACAAATCAACATTGATATAGTTCGCTGCTTCCTCCTCGTCATCATCGAATAATTACAAGAGGCCTGTTTTCTTTGCCTTCTGCGTTTTCTGCACCTTTTACTGCTTGTAGTAGTTGTAAATGAGATCGTGGTAGTACTGCTTGCTGGCTTGTGGCTTCTCGAGCTTCATCTGTCTCATGTAGCTCTTGATGCGCTCCTCCTCGTTGTCAATTTTTTGAGTTGGAATTTCTTCCTCCTCGTGTTCTTCGTCTTCCTCGTTCATTTCTGGGTATAACTCCATGTTCTTTTTAACCTGATTCAAGAGCTCATCCTCGTCAACGTCGAGTTATTCGTCCGTTTTTGATTCGGACATGTCATCGTGCTTGTCATTGTCCTCGTCATCTTCTTGACCAAGCCAGTCGTTTTCATTCTCTTCTTCTTCCTCCTCTTCGAAGGTTTCGCTTGAGTCAGAGAGTTCCTCGTTAATGCTTTCATTTGCAACAAGGTCTGGATCTAAGTCTTCTAAAGAAGCTTCATCGTCACCAAAGAGGTTGATTTTATCCAGTTTGTCGTCGATTTGGATATTCTTGATGATCTCCATTGCTTTGCCAGCTTTTCCGGCCTTTGGAGCGGAATTAACTTTAACATGGATAGCTTCGTCGTCAATTTTAATGTCACCGACCTCGCTCATTGGGGCATACAAGATTGGCTTGTTCTTTTGGAGTATAAGCTTGTTATCTGGGAGAGCTGGATCAGTTTGAAGCTCCATTGAGGATAATTGCACATCCGCGTACCCTGGAATATGGAAATCCTGGTTCTTGTTAAGGAATGTTCCACGCACGAAACCGAAGCAGTTTACAGAGCCGTCATTCTTCTGTTCGTATCTATCAACGAGCACGCAACCGTGCTGAGACTTCCACTCTAATGGCATGGAATACTTCTATTGAGTGATGCATCTGGAGAGAACGTCAACTTTCTCGCGTTTGTAAGTATCCTTGAATTCAAGGAACGGCATGTCGAAAATCTTGGCTCCAGCAGCTATTTCCTTGTAAATACGCTCACGGAGCTGCTTACGAGTTTTAATGTACTTGTTTTCAATCTTGTCCTCATGAGTGAGCACTGTGAATATCTTTGGGAAACCAATTGCTTGGAAGATATTCAGATATTCGTAGATATCAGTATCAATACCACGCTCAACATCAATAACGAGAATTACTAAATCGACAACACGTGCTATATCAAGCACAGCAGTTAACTTGTTTGGAACATCAAACAAAGTTATACGCTTTGAAGATGAAACAGAAACGGTTATTGGACCTTGTGGGTCAGTGATTGATTTGCCAGTGTAACTTTTAACTAAAGCTTTAACCAATGTAGTTTTTCCAACTCCATTTCCACCGATGACTGCAATCATATCTGGTGGGGCTATCTCTCCTTGACGAACGTTTTAAGGAAGTTTAGCTGTGGAATACTCGATTTAAGCCTTGCGTTCTAATTTATAACGAGCATTTTTAACATTCTGAATTGCGAAAGCTTTCATGTTTGTTCCACGAGTCTTATTCTTTTCAATATTTGAAGCCTTTAAATCTTTGGCGCGCTTGCCAGATTTAGACTTATGGTGCTCCTTATGTACTTAAAGAGTTCCAATTTCAGATGACTTCATGTGAAAGGAGTGTTAGAATAAAATAATCTCAAAATTAATTATTTATTTTGTATAGGTAATCTTTCGCTCCATAATCTGGATGTTATTTAAATATTTAGTGCAAGGATTATTCTATTTGATGTATATAATTCGTGGAAGTATTAAATAGTTTTAGCGCAGAATAGTTAAATGGTATGACTAATCAATCTCAAAATTCTATCCATATATCTGGCGAACTGTTTAATTGGAGTTTGTTCCATAGCATGTTGTTTTCACTGGAGGCATCAAGCCGCACGACGACAAGAAAAAATAGATATATTTGAAGCGTATCGCTGATGCAATGGCAACTGGCTATGATTGTGGTATTGATATTTTTACGTTGCATATTCCTTATGCGCTTTGGAGTTACGAGGACGTATCTGCTCTGTCTGGTTTTATGAATTTGGCGTTTAAGAGGTTGAATTTCAGGCCCTTCATCAGCTTTGTGCAGCGTGATGTGGACAACTAGCTTTTAATCGATAATTCAGCCGAGGAGCATGAGGAGCTTTTTGGTAAGAACGTGACCATTCTTGTCCTCTCTCCAACCTCGATCCCTTCCAAGCTTCAATCCGCTCAGCTTGTAGTTTAACTCCTAGATCAGCGCCACTCGAACGTGAATTTTGTGGACTAATTTGACCCGAACACCACTCCATAGCAGCTATTTCAGAAGTTACCCGGTCTTTCACCTGATTCAACTGGTATTTTCTCGCGTCAGCCGGATCTAATCGTTAATTTCGGTGGCGACTACAACGAAACGGTTTAGAACATCCCCTTTTGGCTGCTGAGGAAGGCCCAAATAAGAAATTTCGGGTCTCTGAAGGGGTTCTGCGTGAACTCGTTCGTGAGGATTGTCCGGTGGTTCGACCGCGTTCAGGCGTTCAAAATGAGCGTTGTTGAGGGCAGAGAGTGAAGTTAGTGATATTTATTCATGAATAAAAGAATTATCGGTTAAATATTATGAACAAATTATATATAGTGAATTTGGTTAAATCCAGTATTCGCTTATAGAGGTATAAATCGTACATTATATAATATATCTTAATTTAAATGATTATATTCTATTTTTATATATTTAGTATATTATTATCTAGTTTATCACCTTTTCTAATTCTATTAATAAAATATGATAACATTTATATTATCTTGACAATATATTTAGCATTTATTCTTTGTGTGTTATTATTAATTTGTAGTTTCATATACTCAATTTAAGATTATACATTATGATTCATAATAAATAATATTAATGCAGGTTTATCTAATTCTATTATCACATTAGAATCAATAATTAAAGAAATATTTTAGTATATACATAAAATTTAAGAATAGATTTGGATGATATAAAATATTGTTAGTACCTATGCAAACAAAAACTCCCACCTCATAAGATGACGAGTGAAGAAATCAAAACTATGATTGAATGCAACTTCGAGCTGCTGAACCATATACACGCAGCACACCACAGAATAGAGAAACTGAAAATGACAGAATGCTGCAACCAGAGAGACAGATGGGCAGAAAGAGAAGACAGACTGCTGAAAAGTATAATGGCGTACTTTGAAAAACCGAACTACGCCCAAATCGCGAAGTTCATCGCCTCGAAGACCAGCAAGTAAGTATACTTCAGGTTGAGGTATCTCTCCCAGCAGAAGTGCAAAGCCGCGCTTGAATGAATTATGTAGTTGTTTTCAATATTGATGTCTGTGTTATTATCTAGATAAATCCAATCTAATCAGACAGATACTAATAATGTATAATTAATCACATTATGTTCATATTCATATCATTTAATATTCTGAAGAAACGATATACTCCATCATTATTGTAAATTAATAATATGATAATTGTCATCACGTGCAAGAATAAAATATATAATAATATCAATATTTCATTTTTAACTCACAAAACATTTATTGATCCCTTCTTTTAGGTATCTAATTCGCTGAGATGTTTGTGTTTATCAACTTTGACTGAATTCAATCAATATTTTAATTAACAATTTTGTAATTAATCACTCTTTATCAATATAATATTAAAAATACAATATCTCATTTTCAGTTAATTGTACCTCTATATTGTTTTGTATGAAAAGAAAAAGAGGCTATAGTGGCGGAAACGGAATGACTCGCACAAACACATATATAGGTCACATAGAGTTGTTTAAGCAATGTTGTAGATATAACTCTCGCTTATTTATTATTTCATTTTATAATTGACACAATATTTACTCATTACATATGAATTTAAACAACTTTTATACATTTTTCACATCCTTATATAAATGCATTAGTGGCATTAGTGGCAGAAACAAGTAAAACGTTGTAATATTGCTGTATTTATACATAAAACATAACGTTGGTGATTAAAATTTTGAATCATAGATTTTAGAAAGATAAAAGTTAACCAATAATTCGTTTATTTAATAAGAAGTACTAATAATACTGAACAAAAACTGTTAAGTAAAATCAAACGTTTAATATATTAAAATACGAAATTCACTTGTAAATATTTAGATAATAAACTAGTAAATTGCAAAACTAGTAAACTGTGAAATATTATTTTATTCTGGCGATCACTCGACGCAGCAACCTTAACAAAAAATGGCAGTTCATAGAATTTTATGACTGAACTTAGTTTTAAATGTACTTGAAGCTCAGAATTGTTCATTTCTGACTCATCTTTGGAGTGAAATAGTGTAATTTTTAATGTTGTTAATATGTGTTGGTTAACTCTGGATTATGGTCATTCCGTTTCCGCCACTATAGCCGAAAAAGATATAGAAAATCCATAATTAATTAAAAGTAAAACACATCAATCAGTAATACATTAAATTACGTCTTATTGCTGTAATTCTTCTAATTCATAAGATTTATTAGCTTTGTACCAAAGGTTAACTTGTTTCTTCCCCTCAGATGATTGAAAACATATAGTATACATCACACTGTCATTTAAAATACCAACTAATTAGCTAGATACGCCTAAAACTTTAACAAGTTTAAGCCCTCTTTATTACAGCCAACTTACTAAACATTGTTTAATGTCATGGTAGAATTGTAAAGGTTACTAATCCATTTTAAATGGAGTGAAATATTTTACATCAAAATTAAAGACAATTAGTAAAACCAAAAATAATAAATCCATTAATATTATTTTGTGGTTGAACTACAATCAAACTTGAACTACTACAGTATAGTACAATCCAAAATCATTATGGCAAAATGGAAAGACTATATCAAACGATGAGAATACCTAAACTTATAGAGAAATGTTTGATTCTACTATATCACTTTATATTTATTAATATTAGTTATGTAAAATTCAATTTTTTGGTAACTTAAATGGTTTCAGTATGTGTAATGGTTATTAAAATTGATTATGATGACATATTCCATTTCGTGGTATAAAAGATAATCAATCCAATATCGTTCATCACTTCGTTTAAAAATAGACGGTGTCAATATGGGGTTGGAAGATTTTTAATATTTGATATTATTTTATATGTTTATATACATTTTATGATATTCCACTAAAATTCCGCTCTAATAATTACCCGAAAATTAAAATTTACTTTAACAGACAAGAAAATGGTATATGTAAATAAAATCAATCGGTGATAATAAAGCCATTAACTATTAAATTAATGATGATGTGTACTATTTTGTACAAACATGAATATATATGTACTTAGAATATTACATAAAAGCAAAACTTAATGCTTGAAATATTTTAACGAAATTTCGATTGAATTTCATTGCTTAAATACATTCTAAAGCTGATTTATGTGCCTGAATTAGAATTATCAAAGACTTTAATCAGTCTATCAAATTTGTAACTCAATATTATTACCTAGAAGCCTTGTAGGAATATTTTCAAAAATTAGTTATTTAGAGATAAGTTTATTTCAGATTTTAGAGATTAGCCTTAGTACTCAAAAGTTGGTTGTTTAATTGAATTCACTTACAATATTTGCAATATTCTTAGTACTACAAACCAGAGTTTAAGTCCAGTGGATGAATTAAATAGTTATTATAAGATCTTATTCTAATACACTAATAATTATAAGGGCTTATATATTTACATAATTTTACAATTTTATAAAATATTAGTAAAGTACGACCCCGAGAGTTTGTAACAAACTTCAACAATTCGATGATAAATAGGTTATGAATTTCATATTCTAAATTTTTATAGAATTATTATTTTATATATTACTATGAAAAATAAGTAATTCATTGTCATTATAACCTTCAATAATAGGAGATATAACAATAATATATAGTTCAATTTTTGAACAATATAGTTTAACCAGTCTTTATATATTATTTCATTTACATGAATGCTATATAATTGTAGAATTCAGCCAGTACATTTTGTTTCTTGTTTTGACCTTTAAAACCATCATTAATATAAATATTATATTTACAGAATTAAAGTGGAATTTACTATATTCTATAGAAAATTATGATTATACAAGTAACTAAAAACTATTATACAAACGAAAAACTAAAATAGCAAGCAAAGTACAAAATGTAATTAAAATAGTATATAATATTATAGTGATAACAACAATACCAAAAACATTTGGATATTTATGCGAGAGTTGTTCACGAATTATAAAATAAGAAGTATATTTGTAAAATATAAGGCTGATTGGAATTAGGATACAGTTGTAAGTTTTGTATATTTTCAATATTTTTATATAATTCATTCAGAAATTGTAATCTTTATTCACTAATCTATATTTTGTTAGTACAAGTAGTACAAAGTCATAATTAAATTAGGCATAAGTTATCCACTATTTGTTCTATCTTTATTGAACAAAAATCATAAAATATAGTGTATGGAAAACTTGATGAATAATTTATTTTAAATGATAATATTTATACTGAATATAGTATAGAGTATTTGTATTATAAAAATATATTTATTCATTCCATATTCCAGATTTACAAAAATCGACACCGTCTATGTTTAAAATCTAATATTTTATAGATTACAGGGATTCACGAAAATTGGAAAAGATGTGATAATTCACAATATATTTGAAAATATATGGGGAGAGTCAACTTTCACAGTCGCGTCTAAGTATTACAACTCGCAGCTGAAATTCATAAAAGGAGCTCTAAACAGCGGATACTTTTGATATGTGTTCTAATTTGTGTAATTTAAGTGTCAGTTATTCCACATTAATATTTATTGCTGAAGGTTAGTGTTTGGCTACACTTATGTAAAATTCTTCGAAAGAGGTTTAACTATAAAATTCTCATGTTCAATTTAGGTTTAGTTCCATAAAATGCAGTGGATTAATTTACAGTATAATTGATGATATGTTATACACGCTACAAAACATATCAATTGTTGGTTACAATGCATTTAATAGTGAAGATAATGGTAATATTGTTTCAACAATTTTAATTTCTTTGATTAAAATATATGTCAATCTAGTCCAAGTTTGTAGTAATATAAATAAATAAGTGGTCTTTGTGTCTCCGATTTATTAAATGGCTCAATTAATACAAATTTCACTTAAAGCTGCATTTATCCATTTGTATTTAACGGGTATGATTGTATTTGTTCAGAAGGATACTATTATAACAACAGTAATTGTATTAACGTCATAAATCAATTTACATATTTAGAACAATAGCAATTAAATAATGTTTCTAATTTGTAAAATAATATAGATCTACTTAATCTTTATGTTGACTAAAATATACAAATGCTAGACACATAAATATAATCAAGTGTATCGCAAATATATGTGGAAATTACAAGTATTAACAATTCTTTATACACTTTAACTGATTCGCTTAACAGCTCTTAATAATAAGCTATTTTGAAGCATAATTAATAAATTTAGCAAATATCTGATTAAATAAACAGTCTCACACAATCTACAACAAATTAATTTGTGTAATTATCATTTGAAGTATAACAATTAAATTAGTCTGTCTAACAACAAAACACGATATTAACTTAGATTTAAACAGTAAATAATGATTAAAACACTAAAATCGCATCTATTTAAACAAATACAGCTACTATGAGTGGTTAGATTACTTCACTAAACTCAAATATCTAATAACACGAAGCTCAATTGGCTTAGATACAATCTACTAATTCTAACCAAGACGCATAAATTTATTAGTTGTAGTCTAATGTTAATTCGCTCGATGGCCAAAGTAGTAATGTGAATTCACAAATATCTAACTTATAGAACTAAATTAATTAATTATCGAATATTCAAATTATTAAAAAATTTATATCGCATATTTTAAATTCGGACATTCAAAGTCACACTTATTTAAAGTATTTAGCAATTAATTAAAATATCACATCAATATTCCATTTATAAGGGGTATAGTTTCATAAAAAATCAAACGTCCATCATTTAAAACTTTTACAGTTTTCTCAGTTCCATAATTTTATTTATTTCGTAATTCATTTTCTAAAAACGATTATGAAAAACGTTTTGACTGAAAAGGCTTGCATATATACTAATATTTCAACTTTAACTAAAGAAATCCTTACGTCATTTTATCAGTGTACACAAATATATTGCTTGAGTGTTAAGAAAGTATCATATTACTATTTATATTAATATTATTTATATATTTAGACTTTTAACAATAATTGTAGGTTTAATCATCCACCTATATTTCTTGAGAGCATATTGCTTTCTTTTACTATACTTATTAATTTAATGTAATAGAAAATAACATCATATACAAGTAAAGAGAATGGAAACGATTTGACTGAAAGAAGAAAAGTCATATTCGTACTGTGGGTTTCAATATCAAATAGAATTAATTTCGGAGCTCATTTGGAGTGAAATAAATTTGTAAATTTATATTACAATATACTATGGTAACTTCCACCGTACAGTTTATTTCAACTCAGTTTCTTGCTCGAATTTTAGAAAGCAAAAAATGACGATTTTAGGCCAAAACAGCCCAAAATCAGAAAAAATCTGGTGCTCAAAAATTCATGGAATACTACTTACTACCTCTGTATTCATTTGTTAAATCAGTTCAATTTTCTAATGAAGAACTCGTCCGAACTTGACAATTTTTTTACTAAACATTAATTAATATTTTTTAACTTACCAAAAATATAGCTGAAGTCCCGTTGTTCACACAGTATATTACAAAGTGAACTTACATAATTCTATTCTACAGCGGTCTCGATTGAGTTCTTATTGCGGTTTAATTAATCAAAGTTAATTACATAATAAAAAATTGTCAAATAAACTGTACGGTGGAAGTTACCATAGTATATTGTAATATAAATTTACAAATTTATTTCACTCCAAATGAGCTCCGAAATTAATTCTATTTGATATTGAAACCCACAGTATGTTAATATATCGCCTCGAATACAGACCAATCCTCATCTGCTGGAGAGTCGATTGGAAAGTATAGATTATAAGTAAAAGCGTTGTAGTCAACATAATATCATTTGTTACGATATTTCCAAATACTATGTCACCTTGAATACAGACCCCTTCAACTTATTAATTTGCGTCTTCTCATTGCTGTGTCTGACACGCGTATGTAGCAAAACATAAACGCGCTCTCATATTCTATGTGCTCTCCCTGCCCACGAAATCTGCTTGAAATGACTAAAATAATAATGTATGACACATAATTATATTTGGCGTATACAGAATAGGGTATACTATATGTAGATGCACACTAACTGCTGAAGTGTTTTAAGCCGAACCTCAAAACCAGTTACGATATTAAAATTTCGACACAATTTAAAAGACTTACGTTTGTAGAAATATACGAAAATTATAATCTGCCAAATCGTATTATCAAGACTTGTATCCATTTGCTTAGTTGCAATGACAATAAATTCACAACCATATAAGGCTTAACATTTCCCAGCAAAAGTGACTGGGAGCACAACTGGGAGGTTTTGGTATACTCCCAGCAGTTATTTATAGTTGCTGGGAATTCCCCAGTTTTCTTGATTTTTTGGCAAATCTGGACTAAATTTGACCATATCTGGCTTAAATTTGACCGTATCTTTGTCTTGTTTAAGGTCAAATTATAATGGCGAGAGTGTCAAACGTCTTCTGTTTAAGTAGAATAGATTTGACTTAAAAGAACGCGCTAAGTTAAGGGACCAAAAAGTTACATAGACCCTGCTGTATCAATAATAGCGACATTCAAATATATAATGTTATTTCATGTCATTTCCGCACCCTCTTTTAATTAATGCATCGTTCATAGTCCACATCCCCGTGTGTAAGTCCAAACTCTGAAGCTTTGAGTGAATCAGAGTGGAATAAAGTTGATGCTGCCTTTGTTTTGGTTGAATACATTGTAGTTAATTCCAGAAAACAAGCATTGAAGAAATGCCTGATCTGTGGTTTGTAATTAACAAGTCCCAACAATTCCTAAAAATTAAACCACTTACTTTCTCGTCATTTACTCACTCGTGATAACATCGTTTAGTAAATTGAAGATAAAATCAAAGAAGCAAGTCAATAGGTTGTGAATTAAAAGGAAATATGGCTTGAAAATCTTGTCAAGCAGCTAATATTGAAGTCACAGTCCTTTCTTTAAACTGATTCGCCCTATTTTTCTAAGATCTTCCCCTTCGAAGTTTGTAATGTTACAATTTCACGTAAATTAACTGAAATGGCTTAGAAGATTGTATAGAACTAATTTTCTTGCTACAATGGTAAAAGAACTTATGCGACATTGATTTAAGATGCATATAACTATAAAGGCAAGCATTTACAGGCATTTATGGTCAAAACGCATCAGAAGTTGCATTTCTATGGAATTTCGTACACAAAAGAGAAATAGAATGCAGAATGGCTTGCAGAATAAATGAAGAATAAGATCGAGACACTCGAAGCATAGCACAATATAATTATTATTGCAGTTGCCGCTGATAATTGTTAATGTGGCATTCGTGCAAATTAATTATTAAATAATTCAGTACCTAAAGATAAACCGCAACCATCATTTGAGGTAGCTAAAAAGACTCAATTATCTAATGGAAGGCATACAGTTCAATTAAGATGCGCTGCTCATGTTGGTAATCTATTTTTACAAGATTACTGTAAACAATGGGGTGTTTGGGGTAAGATTTCAAATATAGCTATTAAACACAAGCAACATGGAAAAACAGATTACATAACCTACTTGATGAATGTTTGGGACGATGATCCCGATATATTCGATATGCTCAATATTATTAGAGCATTAACAATTAATTCAGCGAGTTTGGAGCGTCTGTTCAGTTTTTTCCATCGTGAAACAAGTAGCTATGTACGTGGGGCCATTGAGGAAGATACTCTGATTAAAATGGGCTATATTTACACTGAAAAAATACTTCCTGAAGTTGAGATGTGGAAATAAATGAAAGCTAATAAGCCGAAAAAAGCGAGTTATCGTCTATTTACTGTTGATGAATAATTGGCATAGCTGAGTGACTTAACTGAGTGAATTTGATATCTTCGGTCAGTAGCCGAACCCATTTTTCTTGCTGGGAATCTCCCAGTTTTTATTTTTAATGTTTTTATTGCTGATTATTGCTGGTTATTTCCCAGCACAAAAACCAGAAATCTCCCAATATCTCCAAACTCCCAGCAAAACCTATACTTTCTCCCAGCAAAACTGGGAAATGTTAAGCCTTACAACCATACTGTGGAGTTCCATTGAAGAGAAATTCGTGATTGATAAATCGAGCTCACTCAGAATTCGAAATCTCTTTCCAACAGAGCAATCGCTGTTAATAGCTTGTGTGAAACACATATTAAACGAACATCATTGGATGAGAAGATTATTATAGAAGCTTGCTTTACACAATCAAAAATTACTGCATATTATAATATTTAAACAGAGTGATAAAATTACACTGTTATACGGTTATTATGATATTTAGGCTAAATCTCTAAATAGCAGGATTTGATGGGCTGCAATCGATCCACTTATTGATAAACTACATTATTATTCTAGCAATGGGTGTATAGAAGTATTTCGCCACATTACTGTTTTTATTAGATAATCTGTGTATACTATTTCAAGTGTTTTCATATTTGCAAAGAAAGAGGAGTTTAAGTTTAATAAATGTACAGTGAATTTAAACGCCAGTTTATCAACATTTAATATTTAATGTTTTCACTCCACAAATGATGTGTGGAGGTGTGCAAGGCTAAGCAAATACTGAGCTAGAAGCAGAGATTCTTGCAGGTCTTGTATAGCAGTTACAATTGCAAAATAAAAAGTTGGTGTAAGTTAAGAAAGTTTCAATGCAAATAGTCGCTGGCTACTTATATCATTTAGAGTTGCAACTAGAGGATGGCAACGTATTCCTAAAGCTCTGGTGGAAAGTTGACCATTCTTTTGAAATAACAGAAATGAGGTACCTTTGAAATTATTATTGCTTTATAACTTTAGCGTATACTATTATATTTAGCAGTAACATTCAATATTCCAGAAGATCATTCAATATAATAGATTTTATATCTAAATAATAAAGTTGATCATACTTTCATCACAACATAACTGTGCCCTTACCACTGTATCAAGTTTTTTGATAAAATGAATGAACATATCATATGCGGTGTAATACTGTTTGTGAAAATTCACATTATGTGAATAAATTATTTAGTTTAGATGCATTTTTATAATTCGTACTAATTCCATAATACAAATGATGTTTGCAGATTAAGTTTGCAGATTACATTGTAGATTAAACTAAACATTAAACCAGATTAAACTAAAAATAGTACGTGAATGAATTAAATTTTAGAGAATTATAAGTTTGCAAGTTGAAATATTATTATTTACTATAATATGACACTGTGTGAACAAAAACTCCCACCTCATAAGATGACGAGTGAAGAAATCAAAACTATGATTGAATGCAACTTCGAGCTGCTGAACCATATACACGCAGCACACCACAGAATAGAGAAACTGAAAATGACAGAATGCTGCAACCAGAGAGACAGATGGGCAGAAAGAGAAGACAGACTGCTGAAAAGTATAATGGCGTACTTTGAAAAACCGAACTACGCCCAAATCGCGAAGTTCATCGCCTCGAAGACCAGCAAGTAAGTATACTTCAGGTTGAGGTATCTCTCCCAGCAGAAGTGCAAAGCCGCGCTTGAATGAATTATGTAGTTGTTTTCAATATTGATGTCTGTGTTATTATCTAGATAAATCCAATCTAATCAGACAGATACTAATAATGTATAATTAATCACATTATGTTCATATTCATATCATTTAATATTCTGAAGAAATGATATACTCCATCATTATTGTAAATTAATAATATGATAATTGTCATCACGTGCAAGAATAAAATATATAATAATATCAATATTTCATTTTTACCTCACAAAACATTTATTGATCCGTTCTTTCAGGTATCTAATTCGCTAATACACTTGAGCTGGCGATTTTGATGAAATGAATACCGATATAGTATTATAGTTATATATACCGAACAAATTCTAAAAGCTTTCTAAGAGCACATCTTCCTCTTAAGTCCATTTATCTTTTCTTTTTGCTGGTTTTATTTTTGAATTCCTTTATATTATATGCAAGTAATTGTGAATTTACTGCACGATCGTACAGTTTTCTTGTAATAATTGTAGTATTTAATCGTTCATCGTGGAGTGAATTTAAATAATTAAAGCTTACTATCGTTGTGCATTACGATGAATTTGTTATAATTAGAGTATTCGAGTTCATCAAAAACGCAAGTTTTAAAACAGACGAAAACTTGAGTTGACTTCTTGAGTTCAAGTATGACATGAGTCCAATTCACAATAATATTAATGATTATTTATTATTATTTGAATAAGATACAGATACATAATTAAATCATAATTCTTTTATATTTTACAATAATGGAATGATTAAATTGAGCCTAAGTATTGATGATAAGGTTGCAGTTAAGTGAGTCATTTTATTTTACAGTCAGTCCAGATTGAGAATGCACTTTTTGTGAATAAAAGGACTAAAAAGTTTTTGTTCTGTATAACTAATTATTGTATCTATATTGACTATAATTTATAATAGGTTTCCAACAACTGCAATATGTACTTAAAAAATTCAAATGATTAAAATATGAGGTTTTCAATATAACTTCACTAATAGAAGTCGTACGCCGCTAACAATAATATGGTAAAGGTTTAACATTATATGTATATACACAACAGAGTCATCTTCTTCTATTCAATCTATGTGCTTACATAAGCCAAATTCTATCATATTTTGACTGTTTTCATTTCATAACAATATTGAACTTTAAATTTATAAAATAATAGTATATATCGAATATGCAATGATATAAAATATTTAAATAATTTTTGTGAAAAAGTTTCCGAAATTCAGAAATTGTATTTTACATTTGTGTTCGAAGTATAAAATTTGTATGCTGATAGCAGTGTTCTTCAAAATTGGTGCAACTATGTAATATTATACTTGCAATGTATTATTAAAGCATTTATTCATTTCATTCCATGTTACGGTTTTTAAAGTCATTATTTGATTATTGTTTAAATGTCAATAATTTCAAATACTAAAATACTAATATCAAATAACTTTTAATATATTTATTGATCAAAGGTAGTAATAATAATAAATTTGAAATATCATTCCAATCTGAGCTATGTATTATAATGGTCATTTTTGTGTTTTTGATATAATTCTCAATTCAATCGAAATATCAAAATAGTATATTAATTTAAAATATGCAAAAATTCTTTCTTGCAAATGTTGGAAGATATAGACTATCATATTCCAAGTAATAGTGATACAGCAAAATAGCATATATTTGAGGTGGTAAAGATTTAAGGAGAGTGAAGAGGAAAATGTAATAGTTATAAGTATATAGCAATACGAAGAAGATATTTATTAAATGTGGACATCACTACTATTCTACGAATTTTTTTGCATTTTCAATCTGGACCGACTGTACAACAATATTTTTGTAATTGCAACTTGATTACATTAAATTATGTGATGAGAATTAAATAGAGTAAGTTATTAATCTATTTATTAATATTTACAAATAAATCTATTTTTATTTGTTTATGTTTCTCTTTGTGATTTGAGGGGCTCAACCCTCACTGTAAATGTTAAAATCAGTACATAAAATAGATAAATGTGCCAGTTATTATAATCTCTTATTTTTATCCTCGTAGTCTACATTTTTATTTTCTTTATTTAAAGTAAACTATCTGTTATGTTATTGCAAATATTAATTAAATGAATCATTTATTTATAAAATAGCAATATACTGCATAAATAGTGTTAGATATGGTTGGATATTTCAATAATTCCAACCACATTCCGCTCAATATCAATCATATCTCCCACTAATCAAAACCTATAATCTATTAATAACACTCACTCACTCAAATACATAACTTATCTATATCTTCCATTTTCCAGCTATTTAATACCATCACACACCCAATCTCCAAACCGAATCAAATATTTCCACTCCAACCAAATATTAATGCCCAATTACGCCCTGTCCGCTTCAGAGTTCTTTGAGTGCTACAACGAGATCAAAAGAGAGTAGAAACCGACTTACAGGAACTTCCGCCTGTCTTCTCAATTTGGAATTAAAATTCAGCCCGTTTTTTCCGAACGGGCAATCGAAAAACGGAAGTTGAACGGAATTCAAACGCTCCAAGAGGAAGAAAGCGTTGATTTCTCGTTCGAATGAAACTTAAAAGCTTTTAAAAAGAGTTTTTAAAAGGGAATGTGATTATATTTTTTTATTATTTATATTTGAATTGAATTTAATCGTAATTTATTCGTACTACATAACCTTGCTTGTAAGGGAGTAGCCTATTTGCTTACACTGTATAAGGGAGTTACCGATTTCATCTCCCTTATAAGCAAAAATGTACCCAAAATGTATCTTGGGGAAATGTCGAATTTGAATGATTTATGATCAAAAAACAAGGTTAAAAACTATGGTATTTGTCACTTGCTTATAAGGGAGTTTTACATGATGGAACTCCCTTATAAGATCTTATAAGTGAGTTGGCCTACACCCTTATAAGCAAAATAGCACCTCCCTTACAAGCAAGGTAATATAGTAATTAGATTTAAAATGGATGGAACGGTATTAAAATAACTAATAAGACAATAAAACGGTTAAATCAGAATACATTTAATAATTTAACTAATAATTTAACGAATAGATAACACCTGCTGATGAGTGAGTTAATTTAAATGAAATATAATTGACTATAAAATGAACAAATGAATTGAACCTGAGTATTTTTGGTGAGGTTACAGTTAATTGAGTCATTATATATGGAAAAATAGTTGATATATTTATTTTAACAATAACTTTATAATTGTAACAGAATCATTGATATTTAGTCATCCAAGCATGGTGGAAGGTCTTCCATTTTCCTATAGCTTCTTCCATGTCTTCTTAATTTAGGAGAATTGTCATTCTGAAGTGGTATGTTCCAGCTTTCTGGCCAAACATTGTGCCTGGAAGGACAACAATACCGGTCTCTTCAACAAGATCTTTGCAGTACATCTCATCGGCTTCCTTATCCAGTAATTTAGCGGCTTCAACAGCCTTCTGGCTAGCATGAATTCTTGGGTACACATACATAGCGCCGGTTGGTACACAGCAAGAAAGGCCTTCCCAACCATTCATTTCTTAGGCGACCATCCTAGCCTTCGACTGGAGAGCGTTGAAGATCTCGTCATATTCTTTCTTCCAGAGTGGGTAACTCACTGAACCAGGCTTTGGTGGGTTGCAGTACACATCCATGGCGATCATACCATCAGTGTTGGTGGCACCAAGAGAAACGATGTCCAAGAGCTGAGAAACAACCTTCTAGTCCAGGTTCTCGTACTACCAGTAGCCCCCACGGCGCCCGCACTCGCCGTAGCATGACTTTGAGACTGAGTTGATTGAGACTAACTCAAGACCCTGACACTTTCCCTGTTTGTTGAGGTCAAGCATAACTTTTCTGCAGCTGATGAATGGATAGGATTCAACTTCGTAAATATTGTGCTGATAGACTTAATCAGCAATTACCATCATGCTGTTTTTGTAGGCAAACTCGATGATGTTCTGGATATCCTGGTATGTTTGAACTGTGCCTGTTGGGTTGCTGGGGTTGGTCAGGACAATACAACGAGGGACAAGACCTCTAACCTTGCACTCGTCCAAGGCGCTTTCGAGGGCCGCTAGAGAAAAGCCCCAATTATTATCTTCGTCCAAATCATAGGATACCTCCGCGCCTCCATAATAGGAGATAGCAGCGTTGTACATCGGGAAGCCTGGTCTTGGGATCAGGATGGCGTCATACTTGGATCTGATAATCGGGCGGAGAATTGATAAAATAGCTTCGGTGGCACCGTTGGTGAGGACGACCGAGTTATGGTCACATTTATAGCCGTCTCGTTTAGTGATGTACTCAGCAACTCCAACGCGGATAGGTTCAATGCCTTCTGTCGCACAGTAGGATCCAGAGTTTCCTCCTGGACAGCCGCTGAGAATTACATTGGCGCGAGCTTTCACGTCTTCTGGAATCAGGTCGGACTCGCGGATCTCGGGGCTAAGGCAGGCCGCGATGAGCTGTCTGACAATGGTGATCTCTTTCTGGCCGACGCCGCATGGGTTTCCCATGTTGCATCTGGTCAGCTTCTTGAACGGAGCAGTTCCATTTTTCAGCATTTGAACAGGTACAGACAAATCTAGGTTGACCATGGAAAAGTGTGTATTGAACAGACCTTCGTAACAGGTTCTTTGAGATAGTACTTTTTCATAACTCATGATGATATAGAAGGAGTGGAGTTTATGTTGAGTATAAATATAGTTAAATTAAAAATACAGTATTATACTATTGAAGTTTAAACTTTGTAATGTTAAATAATTATGCTATTATAATTATATTATCAACAAGCAGTAATCATTATATATCTATCAGATCACTTGCAAAGTCTTCCTTCAAAATAACTAAAATTCCAAAATTAAAATAACAACCAACAAGGTGGATGACTCGTTCAAAATTTTGGTATATATGAGTATATTTTAAATAATAATGACGGAATTTCACTCAATATCTACATTTTAAAACATAATTCAAATTTGGATTGCATGATTACATATTTATTAATGGCACATTAATTCAATGACTTTTCACAAATTATTAAATAGATTACTGTATTTTATGTCTATTTAGCATTAATTTCTATTGAGTTCTATTCCCTTATCTATTTATTTGTCTTCTTTCTTAAGTATTTCACGTATACTTAAAGTAGTAGCGGTTAATACCCACAATAAAAAGAATCCCCAGTTTATCAATCTTTACTTATTATGTTCAATTCCATACACATTGTGACTGCAATATACATCTAAAATCAGTACTATATAATTAAACCCAACAGTTATGAAATGCTAGCACATAGGAGGATTTATACCTCTCATTTTGTATTCTCTTATAAAATATGTATTTGAATACAATACAAATGCGTAAAATATCATTTTTCTTTTTTAAGATTGAGCAGGAACATAATAACTAGCATCAAGGGTAACGGAGACGAAACACAACACTAACCTCATTATTGCTGATAAAATTACGTTAAAGCGCTAAATGAACAGAAGAGTCTACTTTAAAAATGTAAATATTCCCTTCAGATGTTTTATTGCAAATATAAATGTCGATAGAAGGATGAATATCTTGAATATAAGTTTGGCTTACTATAATATAAATAATTAATTCATTGTGAGGTGGAAATAGTTTGATTTACATTTCAGAATATATAAGCTGTTAATAACAAATATAACATCTATCAATTGTTTAATGTATTATATAAAATAATAAGAAGACATCACACCGTAAATTACGTCTATACTGGTCACCCTTTTTCTCTGATCATCACATTTCCTTTCCTTAATAAAACAAGTTTAATAAGTATTAAAATAAGAATTAAATGCAGAAAGCGATCTTACTTCATGTCTTCGATTGACATAAACTTTATATTATAAAGTAAACGTATAGCAAACTTAAATAAAGACAAAGATCACAAGTACGTTAATATAAGATTACTTGATCTATATTTTAAATATTTTACTTTTAAGATACTAAGTGTAATAAGTAAAATACTTATCGGAAATATCTAAGATAATTATCATGTTATACAAGCTTTTATTAGAACAGATTGGAAGTGTGTATTAAAAATTAATATTAAAATCATTTGTCTATCAACATTGATACACTCCAAGTTAATGCCAGCTGCCGTATTTTTAGGAAAACCATCGCCTGGTTTTATGTGCTGTTATATTACGCTCACATAAACTATTATCGCCATAATTACAGCAGGCGTCGCGGTATCATTAGAAAAAACACTTAAAAATGAAAATGACAATGATCCATCAAATGATTTATAAAGTGCGGATAGAAGAATTGGGACATTGATTGGCATTCTTGTGGTATTGGTATTAACGGAATTCGCAATTATTCTTCATATATCAATTCTAACTATAAGATCTAAAAGACAAATACGATATGAACACAAGCGTAAACAGCTTTTAGTTGAGCAAACAATTAAAGATCAAACTGTTAGAATGCCATCAATGTATGAAGTAATATAGTGAAAAATAATTAAGTTATGTATACTACTAGTTATTGTATACTGTATACTGTAGTTTATGTATATTTATTTTAAGAATTTATAAGACAAAGCATAAACTAACAGATATAATCATTTGCATGTTCAATATTACGAAATAGCGTTCATTTGCTAAATTTTCATGATAAAGTCAGTTCCCCAAGTGTTTGAATTATAATTTTGGAATGTAAAGAGCAGATTAATAACGTTAATAAACATTTAAACTCAATTATTTATAGCTATTATTTGTTAAATAAAAAAGTTCACATTCTTTTCTCGAGCATTTTGAGGTGCGCGATGACCTGGTCCACGTTTCCCCCGTGAAATTCCAACAATGGGATCAGAAAATCGTCCGAGTAGTGGTACCCCAGATTCTTTAGGTTCTTTAGTTCCTTCAAACGGCATATTCTCGAGTTCCTCAGTTTCGTCAGAACCCTCTGAGTGGTTTAATCCGTTCTTTGCACTGGAGTGGCTTTATTCAGGAGTGATAAACGCTTCGTGTTGTCCTTGAGGAGGTTGTCAATGTAGTTAACGGGGAAATCGTCAATGGACAGCTGAAGGTCTTCTTCCTCGTGCGGATTCTGCACTGGGGACTGATATTGGAGCGAAAAAAGCTTATATGGGATTCCAGTCGGAGTGTCAGTGTCCATCTTCGTAAACTGAGTTAGTGGTGAAGGCCTCCGCGCATTTTTTGGTTTTAAAAGCTCGGAATTGGGAGCATTCAAGAATTTCTGCTTTTTGTACATCGCCGTGTAACAGCGACCGTTAATTAGAGTATCAGTTGGCAACACCGTTTTATTGTCGTGAATGAGCATTAGGGAGGCTATATCACCGTTTAACCGCTAATTTACCGTATAACACAATTGTTCCACTGTGCATTAGTCATCCAGCTCAATTTCGAATTCATTGAACTTACTCTACTCTTTATATTTTATCTTCAGTTTCATCGTGGTGTGAAAACTAAAGTTGTATACAAGTAAAAGACTATAATAATCGATAGTGTGTTGTAAATGGAAATAAAAGACAGTTAATTAGAAAACTTAACCAAACCTTTTATTTTTTCACTAATACAAATAAATAATATTCTAAACAAACTAAATATTTCTCTCACATGTATCCAACATATCCTGATTATTACTTTTAATCAGCTCCCAATATGTTATCATAATTTGCAGTTAATAAATCATAAAGCATTATTAAATGAATTCTGAAATCAGAGGTGAAACCTTTAAGGGCTCTGCAAAGTTTTTGCTCTAAAATTGGTAATAAATGGAAGTAATCAATACAACCATATTTTTGAACAGAATATACTATATCTGCTCTTGCTTCATGATAACCCAGGAAAAGATTGGTGATTTATTGTAAGTTTTAACTGGTTACTTCAAGTTGGGCTAATATAGTCCTTTATATTTCTTCTTATCTTGCGCTTCTTTTCTTCCATTGCAAAGTTTCAACAGAACGTCTGATTTAGGTTACCATTGTTGCCAATACTTGGACACGATCATTCATAGCTTATTCTATTTCCAAGAACTAAACAGATGGTTAAATAATAAGCGGAGAATTTTTTGTAGTTTCGTCAACAAAAGGTTTTTGAGTATCTTGAAGCTTGGCAAAGTCAGCCATCATTTTTGTCTCAAACTCAGGTTGAAAATAAGCCATTGATGATAAGGTATCTAATTCTTACAATTATTATGGAAGTAAAATGAAAATAGTACGTTCTGCTTATTCTTAAAATAGTGAAATAGTTTCCTTCATTGATTTTAATAGCTATTGAGCTTCCTTAGACTTTTTAACCTTTTTGACTTTCTAAACCTCTGTCATATATAGAGGAGTGAAGATTATATAAACATTTTAATATCTATTATATACAAGTGGTGATCTTTTCACTTCTTCATTAATGAAAACATTAAATAACTTTATTGCACTACAAGTTATAAAAACTAAATAAGCAGGATTATTAGTTGCTAATAATTTAAGTGAATATATTGTCAAAGCAATTAACGATACGACAAGCTTAAAATTAAATGATGTAGTAGTATGTCCAGTAAACTCTGGAATAGAATACGAAGGCCTTAAAATTATTGATGAAAAGCAAATATTACTTAAAAAGTGATTGTATCCATAAAATTTATACATGATAATACATATTTAATAATTACATCATACTTCTCCTCTTACTATTTACACAATGTGCTTAGAGAACAAACTAGTTTGAACTATGTCCATATTATTTTCGATCATTTCTGCAACAACTTCAAAAATATCGTCGTCACAAACAGTCAAAACTTTTTGGATCACATAATTCGCATATCTATCACAGCAAAGTTCAACTAATATATCTTCATTCCTAACTAAATTTTTAACGATTTTTTAAATTACAACAGGTCCCCCTTTTGAGAGACATTTTTCAACAACATGACTTGAGCTTTTCATTCTTGTAAATTCAACTTCCTTACCAAGAATAGTTTCTATGAGCAAATCGGTTTGTTCAGGGGTCATTCTAGTACTATCCAACAAATATTGGAAAACATAGTTACCAAATTGATCAACTACCAAACCTTACGCTGCTTTCTTGACAAGTTCTACGATATATACAAATTAGTCATCATTAGCTTTATCAAGGCATCTTTAGAGCACACAACAACCATGTTAATGACAGCTTACTTTGATAAGGTCTTTTGCACATTCTTCGACTACAAATTAAAATTATGCAGGAGGGAATGTGTCTAAAACCTTTTAAACACAATGATTACCATGTGGATTCAGAATCAAATCAACAACTTTATTTTATAATTTATGCTGAATTTCAGCCTGAGTTTCAGGCTCAACTGCTAACAAAATTATTTTTTAAACAGAACGCGTCCCATGTTGACTAAACGCTAATTCTATAAAATCTAATAATTAAATGCATTTAATCCGTGTTTATACTGTAAGTGATTAGTATAGCTTTTAAAACGAAAAGTTACCCTGCGGATTAATTGCTAACTACTGTAATTGCTCTGGATTTTAATCTAATATTGTTTAAATAATTTAGGTGTCGCTCAAATTAGCTTATTATTAATACTTTTATAACGACATGACTGGATTAGGTTAACAACACATTTACGTTATGTATAAACCATTAGGTTGTTGTTAAGGTTAGATTTTAACTTCTTCAAAGAAATCGCAGTAAACATCTGGCTCTGTAACAGAATGTTTGATTTATGAAGAGGATAGTGGACCTAAAGATGATGTTTTTAAATCAATTGATTAATCATCTGGTAATACTTTAGATCGTCGCATTTATCTGTATGGTTGATAATCGATAAATGGGGAGTTTTTAGGACTTGGATTGCCTGTTTCAACGTAATCGTCACCTAGAATTTAGCGAGCAAGTCGTAAATGTAGTGGCGAATTTGACATATAAATTGTGAAGTGGATAATAGTATTTACATTAAGTTTATAAAATTTTGAATAATTTTAGAATTTCATGTATTACCATTCCATTTTACTACTCAATAAACTAATAAAACACTTTGTAACAATCATTTTATTATAGTTTTAAATATCTAAATTGTATTAGAACATCTTTATTTATTATTAAAATAATTAAATCAATTTATTTTATAGTTTATATATAGCCGAAAAGTTGAACAGTAATCTTAATAATTATCGTTAATAAGTAAGCGCCAAGCTCTTTACGAGCATCTTAATATATTCTGTATATTTAAATGCTGAATTTTGGTTTCTTCATTAAATTAAATTCATTAATCCGTAAAATCATTATTATTTCACGACTCAGTCACCGCAATACTGATAGCATAAAGATATCAATTATATGGATTATCATGAATAAGGATCAAGTAGTTAATTTGTGATAACCAATAAACAATGCAAAATAAACATCACTTTCTGATCCCGTATCGCTCGCAAAACTGCCTCACGTTCGGGTGTTCCACGCGATTTTCTTCAATTGATTTCTGAATCGCCCGTTTAAGTTCCGTTTCGTCGATGTCGCCCAGATTGTTCAAGTTGTTGAACACGGAGGTGATGATTTCCTCTGCGAACTGAGCTTTCTGCACACGTTGATCGGCAGTTCCCTAAGGAGCTCCAAGTTTTAGAAGCAGGCGCTGAATAAGCGAATCAGACAGTATGGTCGTCATTGGAGTGGTGCAAGCTTCGTTTATAGATAATTTTTGTGTTTGAAGGTTCAAAAATTGAACTGATTTAATTAGTTAACAGTTAATTCAAAGTAAAATGCCGATTTACTGCAAATACTGCACTGAAAAGGGAAAAGGTATATAATTGAAAATGAAATACTGAACCGTACCAATAATATCTATAAAAAATATTAGACCAAAAAAGGAAAAGAAAATAAATAGACATTTTTCAAAAAGGTTTAAGTAGGAATAACGATATATGTGTCCACTTCACATTAGAACCTCATAAAAATCTAAACTTTTGAAAGGTCCTTTTGAGTAAAAGTAGACTAGGTACCGAGTCTCACAAATAGAACAGAGTACAAATGCTTATTCGTGAGATATCTAGTTTAGTCTTATATGCCAACCACTTTGTTCTATTTGTGATAATCTTTGTAATTCATCTGTTTAATCAATTTTTATTCTTTAATTTAATAAATGCGTACCACTCCATACTTGGTTAATGAGTAGAAATGTAACATAAAAGACTGTTCAATGATAATAAACGATTAAGATGCAATAATTTATAATAAACCATTCGACTAGAATGTTTTGAGGTTTTAGGAATAAGTTCATACAAATAAAACTATCATTATTGAATTGATGAGTGATATTAATTGAATCTTAACAAAAGACTAATAAATTAATTTTATATATAATGTTCTGACCTTTATCAGGTAGTTCAAATTCTGATATTTATTTGTAATTAGGTTTGGTCTATTCGTCATCAACTCTGTTCTATTCGTGAGATATCTCATAATATCTGAAAACCACATAAAATGACAAATAAACTATTCATTTTCTCTAGTACTATTCGTGAGACTCGGACCTAGTCTACTTGTGAGACTTTACCGTACAATTCGTATTTGCTCCATTATGCAAATGATATTTACGCATTCACTATATACATTGTAATTGAGTGTGCAACAAAAACTGAATGAGAGCTAAATATTAAATAATAACAATACGGTAAAATCTCGCTAAAAGACTCTTGGATACACTCGCGTATAGAGCCAGGCAAAATCGCGTATAAGCTTTCAATTTCTTTTAATACTAAAAGTTTATACGCGAGATATCTTGTCTCAAAAGTCTATACGTGACAATCTTAGTTCTTTATAAAATCAACTTAGGTCTTTATAAAATTAACTTGGGTCTTCATGAAATCAAGTTGGTTCTTTCTGCGACATGGGGTACCAATTACGAATTAAAATGATTTTCTTGCAATAGTTTAATAAACGCGTTCCGCCTCATAATTGTAAAATGAGTAGCAAACATGTGCAGAATATAGCGTATATACAAAATGACTTTGTCACCAAGATACTCAATCAAAAATATAGTCAAAAACTGGTGTAAAACCTAATAATATCATCAGAAATTAATATTTCAGCGTTCTCCCCTCCTTTAAACAGTTTTGGAACAAATTAAAATTTGTCAATGTGTTTATTGGTTTGGAGTTCTTAGAAATCTTCAATGGTGACCTCGGCTAGCGGTTGTACACTAATAATCAATCAGAAGCACTGATTTAATGCAATAGATAACCAACATTATAAGAATAGATGCCAATAGATCACATGAATATTACTCATAAATTGAGTTGTGTTATCAACTTGAAGATATACACAAAGTATAATAGGTACCACTCAAAAAAACTTTAATTATCGAATATTATAACAACAACATGTATTTCAATATATTTTATATTTATAATTTTAATCTTTGTTAAAATGATCCACTAAATTATAACAATCACACAAATACGACTTTCAATTTACTTTGCATGTATACACTTTGTAATACTTACTGAATCTAAATACTAACTATTAATTGATTAAAATTGATGTTAAACTCATCTTAAAAATTTAGAAATACATTGTTAGTATTGATTAACCATTTGATTAAGGAAGTGGTAAATAAATATAATATAACAAATTTTTGAATTGAAGAATATAATATCAATAATTTATATTGATTAAAATGAAAAGTTATAAATCATTTAATCGTCTATAACTTTGGGCGTAAGTTTATGCAAATGTTGATCAAATAGTGATATAGATTTTTAGCGATTTAACTATATTTCAATAAAATCAAACCTCATAAGAAATAATTTACTTATAGAATACAAATATATTATAATTTGAAATAAACAAATAAAATCAATTAGTAATTTACTATATTCAATATATTAGCAATAAATTGGCTTACATCAACTTTATTCGCACATATAGAACAACAATAATTTAGAGTAAATGTTTCGAATACCTGTTCACAAAACATTTTTACAAGATAGCGCCGTTAATTATGTACGTATAGGTATATATGAAATATTACCGTCACTTTCTATGAATTTTCATCCACCACAATTTTTGATTTTTGGCTATATTTTGAAACATTTAACTACGAATTGAAGAGAAGGTGATAATTATAACAGCTCGCATAAGTCATTATTTATGTATTAGTATATAGTCATTACGAATATATAATAATACTAGAATTCGTATCGTTTCAAAATGAGAAATTGTGAGTTTTTACAATATTTTGAAATGCTGGGAAGATCATGGTATCAATCTAATATAAATTAACAGTATAACAATACCTTTAGTAGTAACAACTATTTGTAATGACAACCGTCTATCATTGTCATATATTTCTATTTACAAAATAATAGTAAAATATGAATAATAGAACATCAAGAGTAGTTGTGAAACTTTAAATATCAATAATAGAATAATTATAAATATATTGAAATATTATATTGAAACTCCAATTCACGAGTGACACCTATTATCACAAAGTACAGTTATGGGAGGTGGAATTGCTTTTTCTTGTTTACTATGTGAGTAATTATATATTAAAATATTTTGCCACTTCTAATGCGGATGACAAATTCCAATAAATAATCTCAAGTTGGAGATTATTCATGAACTACTCATTAACACAAGAGGGCCAAAAATATGATTTCGATCGTATTAGACCATAATCGACTATTCAAAGTCGGTATTTAATATTCCAAAAAGGAAAAATAGAAATTACCACATGCAATAAAAGGACGGCAATGACAAAAATAAACGCGGTAGAAGATGTTTAGGGAAGGTCAACTAATTCACTTAACAAACTTAGGCAGTTCTGAAGCGTTTGTATTCTCTTCATTTCTGGGTCCAACGGAGGAATTCATAAAATATTGTACCAATCTGAACTAGTTATATCACTCGTTTAAGATGTCCCTGTGTAATTTCTACGTTTTAGTCAACAAAGCTAATTTATGAAAGATTTTATCTCGAAAATATATGGAAGTTAAGCCTGATTGGAGAAAAGAATAAGAGGATCCAACAATTGGTGTACGGACGCGACATGTAATTTATAACTAGTAGCGCAAGCACTGGACCTACAGAGGACCTCCATATTCATCTTCACCTGGGTCAATCTAAACGATTTTAGGTATTTCTTAATCACGAAAAACAATGGAGGACTTTTTCTTTCAATCTCAACCGGGAGCTCAAGATGAAGTATGGGTACTTCGCTTAATTAGAATTATAATTCAGGTAGTTACAGTCGCTTTCATTCTCAATATACAAATAATGAATGCATTTTGTTTCTTGAAGAATGGAATCAAGTGGGTTAGTCGGGCCCAGCATTAAATAATATATTGATGCTACTCTAAAACAACAGTTATTTTATTTATGATCTTCCACTTCCATTTTATAATGAGAAATCAATTTTCTTGATTGTTAAATTATACAACGTTGGGTAAAGTTGAAACTTATTATTGAAGTATATACAGTGTTATATACTTTAATTATTGTAGCACAGCTATCCAAGGCTCAACCATGCCTTGATGTGATTGAAGCACTTTACAAATCAATAGTAAATAGAGTCATGGAGTGTATTGATGAGGAGGGAGACCCAGCTCATTATTGAGCCGGATGTCATTTGAAGGATAGCAACTTAGGAAGATGTTAGACGGTTCGCTGAAATCATCGCTTTCATTTCTTATTCTAAACTTTTCAAAGTTTACTTTCTTTAGCTACTTTAACTTGATTGTGACATACCTTTACGAAGTGGAGTAATAACCCTCTTGTTTCAATTTTTTACTTTGCAAAAATATATACCATTGTATATATCTTACGTTAACTTTACAAAAGTAATTTAGTTTTGCAAGTTCGAATTTAATTTAAGTTGAAGTGAGTCCATTTATTTATTACCTTACATAAGCACAAATATCTTACCTCCTATATATTATTTGATATATAATCTCGATCTCAAAACCCACTCAATCAAAATCAATCAGACTTTCAATTTTACAAATGTTTACGCATAATATTATTGTTATATGTAAATTAATTATGAAATAGTTGATACAAATATAAATGTGTATTATATTAATTTGGGGAAATATGTTATTAATCACATGACAACATAAATTTCATTAATTTAATTTTTAAATCTATCAATCAACATCAATCAAAGATGATTTCTAACATCACATTAAAATTACAGTTTACTGGTATTATTTTGTATTTACAATTTTCATATTGTACTGACAATAAACGATTCCACCCCACAGAAAGATGTACAGCGATTTGATTATTTTGACGCTGAAAGACAACTTGGAATAATTGAATCAAATACATCAGGTACACCACCAGATATAGCAGCTACAACAACTTCAACTCCCCGACTGTTCTCAGCAAAGAGACAGATGGACCAGACAAGAGGACGAGCTCCTGTCTCATGCAGTGAAGGCGATCGGTAAGCAAAACTATGCGAAACTGTCTAAATTCATTGCATCAAAGTCCAGCAAGTAAGTTTACTTCAGATTAAGATATTTATCTCAGAAGAAGAGATAAGACGATATTTGGATTTGAGTGAATAGGATTTCATTTATTTAAGTGTATTTGTATATTAATATGATTAAATGATTACAAATGTTATTAATCGTATATAATCGGTATTAAATCGTTGGTTCATCAGTCAGTTGTGAAAAATAAATAGTTGAGAGAGTTTTGATTCTCTTTATCGCTTTATTATTCGGTTAATGTCACATTAGAAGATTTTATTTATCACTTTTCACTATAATACATAAACTAACTTTCAACAATTCTTTTGAAGATAACGTAGCCTAAAGTAAATTTGCTTTGTTGATTTGGAAACAAGCATCCGTTATATCTTTTTGTATGATGTGTTACCAAAGTGATGAACCGCCAGTTATAATAACTCGTCTTCGTGTTGAGTCCATCGTTCTCGTTCTCTTATTAGTTCTTTCATTTACCGTTATTTCAGCATGTGGTGACATTTGTGAATCTAATGTATGGTTTCAATATTTTTCTTCAACAACGCGTTGATCTGTGCGTCGTGGTCTTGCGTTGTGCAATGAAGTGAAAATGGCATTTAAGATCGGATGCGTAAAACTACGTAATATTTTTTACAATAACAGATATTCATTTCACATTAGCGACTCGAAAACTATTATTCGGAAATTGCTATTAACGTATTTTTAATAATTATATTTTTCTTTTTGATTGATCGATTGAAAATTGATTTTGATTGAATTCTACCAATATCTTATAAAAATACAATGATATATAATTCATATGATAGCAAATAATGCTATTATAGATGAAAAGTTTATGTGGGACAAATCAAATAAATATGCAACATTTGATACAAATAATATATATGTTATTTATTTGTATTTTCTAGTATAAGTGTAAATTCTTAATTTTTTAATTTGTTAAAACAATACCTGATGAGAAAAATGCAAAGTGAAAGTAATAGTTAATATTCTTCGTATAATTATTGTTATTAATGGTTAAATAGTAGCAAAATATAATCACTCAAATCAAAATATCGTCTTATCTCTTCTTCTGAGATAAATATCTTAATCTGAAGTAAACTTACTTGCTGGACTTTGATGCAATGAATTTAGACAGTTTCGCATAGTTTTGCTTACCGATCGCCTTCACTGCATGAGACAGGAGCTCGTCCTCTTGTCTGGTCCATCTGTCTCTTTGCTGAGAACAGTCGGGGAGTTGAAGTTGTTGTAGCTGCTATATCTGGTGGTGTACCTGATGTATTTGATTCAATTATTCCAAGTTGTCTTTCAGCGTCAAAATAATCAAATCGCTGTACATCTTTCTGTGGGGTGGAATCGTTTATTATTAATTGGTAATATAATGAATACGTGAAGTTTATACAATTAACTTAATAATCTTTTATTGATTGATGTGTCCCACAATCGATTGATCGGTTGATTGAATTATTTAAAAAAATTGCATAATATACTGTGACATAATAGTATTATAAGCTATTACCAAAATTTACAAACATGAATATTTTTCAACAACCTAAATAATAATTTTGGAATTACTTCGTTATTTTAATACGAGCCCATTTAGACGATTAAAATAATGTTTGACTACAAAGTTGGCAAATTTTGACGTAACCGATTGATCAATCAATTTTGATTGTAAAATTTATTATGTATTGTACTCTGCTATTATACTCTAATTATAATATGAAGAAATTTAGTTAAAATTGCAATTGTGAATGCAGTCAAATATAGTATGTTGATGACATTACGATTGATGACATATTTGATTTTAATCTGTGTATTATATTGCATGTCCGCTAATAGCCTTGTTTTATGTTAACAAGATTAAGTTAAACAAATTTCTTTTGGTATTTACTAATCAACTGTGTTATCTATGTATATATAAAATCAAAACATATTAAAATGGTCGTTGACTATAAATGTAATTTACGGCGATGGATTTATTGTAAAATAAAATTTAAAAGTCTATTTTCACATGAGTACGATTTTGGCCATTTCCACCAGTTCTTGCGAGATTTAGCGCCCTTCTTGGTAGTCGTCGAAGCACTACCGCACGTTAACTTTAATTTCTTCGCTCACGATCCCTTTGCTAATTAGTATCTGCAGTAATCTCAGTGCTTTTATCCAAATCCCCTCCTCGCTCTGAATGAGCCTGAAGAATATGAACCCGGTTTGGTCCACGAACATTTGAACGAATCCCTCGAATTCAACGCTGACCACCATTTCACTGCTCTCCAGTTATTCTTCCTCTGATGCTCTGCAGTGCTCCAACCCGAATTGAGTCATTTACAAAATATTCCGCCCGAGATCCGTTTAATTTTACAAATGGAGAACCAAATTGATTTTTTGGGCCCACTTTTTCGCGCAGTTCAGGCGTGCGGACGTTGAAACGGGATTGTCTGAGCACAAGAGGAGCAATTTTGAAACGTTTTCGGGTGCAAAGTCGAAGTAGGAGGTGAAATTGGCGATTATGTTGAAGCTTGATATTGAACACGTGGATCTAATCTGTGAAGTGGTGAAAATGAGATCTAGGAGTGGTTGGTTGATCAAATCCGGGTTTTGGGCGTATTTTAAGGTTAGGCAGAGGACCATTATCAGCTCATTTAAAAAGCCGAGGTCCGGGAAGTCTGGGTTCTCAACCTGCTATTATTGAAGCGAAGTCTGAGCGCAGGACAGTAGTTACGGGAATAGCTCCTGAATCAAGCCGAGCGAGAAATTGAGCAACTTCATATTTTGGAACTCCTACTTCAATAAAAACACGATTATATTCACTATGTGCTAGAACTGCTCGCAGAATATTTCTTGCGCGTGAAAGTCGTACTTGTTCATGGACGTTGTTAGCGGCTGCACTAATCTCTCTTTAATTTCCAATATGAACTCACCGTTGCACAAATACTGGCACACATCCGTTCCGAGCTCGACGAACTCAATTGGGCACTCGTAGCACTCGGCAGTGATTGAAAGCAGGTCGAACACCTCCATTCTGAGTGGGAACATGTTCGGCTCAAGTAAATGCTAGAAAGTGAGTTTTACAATGTCAATTACTATTTGAGGCATGTCAACAGCGTTTCTCGCCTGTGAAACGGCCATATTCTTAAGTATTTGTATTCCGAGTAATTATTAGCTAATGGTTCCATTTAAATAGTAGAAGTAGCATTTTTAGCTTATCAATTAGAAGTATACGTCCTCGCCCAGAAACTCGGTTTATTTCTTCAAAAACGTTAGAATGAACTCAGGACTCCTGTTAAGCTCAAGTTATTGAAGCAAAAAATTGAAAATGAACGTCAAAAGGTCCGTGTCGAACCCCAAATCGAACCCGCTGAAGCAACAAACGGCCGTTTAAAACAGATTTTAGTTCTCGTTTTAAAGGGCATTTATTAATTATTACTTGAAGAGCTTTTAAAGTTGAAATGAGTTCTCAAAAAGTGATTTGAGAACGGTTTGAACGAACTCAGTTTGCTCAGATTAGGTATTCGAACAAAGTTGAATGAAAGATTCAACTAAAATATGTATATTGGATTCGTAGCGCCCCAAAAAAGCGGTTGTGAGCGGATTCGTTAGCACGGAGTAGAAGAAGTAGCCAAAACGGAGCTCGGAGCTGAAGGCCAGCACAATCTGCATCAAATTTGTAAACCTGTACTCCTTCACCAACCCAGTGTACGTATCAATAGTAAGAGATAAATACTAGAGCACACCATCAATATCATCGCCAGATAATTGCTCAATGGACTGCATAAAAGTCGATATAACCTCATCCATAAAATGATCCGATAAATCTGAATTGTTAAGCGCTTTTAAAAACACTACTTTCATGTTGAAATCAGATTATTCGATCAATTACGTAACAACTTCCAAAATTTACACCGGCAATAAACAAGAATGAGACAAATTTGCTAAAAAGGTAAGTAAATGTTAACTATCATGATTATGCTTTATAAATTCTGAAATATAACTGTCATATGCATCATCTGTGTTATATTTTAGAATATTGCCAATTATCTTTGTTGCTAATTTTGAAAATTCACGCGTCAAACACAAATTCAGCAAAGTATCTAGGTTAACTTGTGATGGAGCAAATAATTTACAATTATTTATTAATATTAGCACTGGAATAGTAAAGTTCTTCTAATTTATAATTTCATAGATGGTATTTTCGAATGTACTCTATTCAGAAAACCTTTATAAAATTTCTAATTCTTACTATGGTGAATACACGTTTTAGATTACGGTGTGTATGTAGTGTATTATATCGTTAACTAAAGTCATTTCAGGTTAATGAAGTGGTATAATGTTATATAACCCTGATTTTATATTTATTTAATATTTATTCAAAAAATACACTCTAATTTTATACTATACCTCGAATATAGGCCCTCATATTTCATAAATTCAGTTCAGTTAAAGACCCTTTTATTCACTAAAATTGTAATTATTTATTATTTATTTAATACATACTGTAACATGTTTGAAATTCCTTTATAATACTCTTCATTCATGTATTTTTATTCATATATATTTTAGATATTTTATATGTTATTTTATAAGCAAAAAATCAATAATTTGTTATCATTTTTATATTTTTATTATTATATTGTTTTAATATTCATAAATATTGCTACAATACTAAAGTATTTTCGATTAAATATTATAATTATCAAATTTTGTTAGATCTATTATATAATATTGAAGATTAGTATACATTTAAAATATATTATAATGTATTAATACTTGTAAATATTTTTTTATGAATTATAATTGGAGTGGAAATTAAATATAATTATGTAAAATATATATAATTACTTAATATCTGTATTATTTTGAAATTTAATCTATTTCAAATCAATTATGATCGCTTAGACCCTATAGCCATCCATTGTCTATTTTCTATTGCACAATAAGGGTTTTTTATTGTCCCAGACAATAGAATACAATGAAGTATAGGACAATAAGAGCATACATTTCATTGCTAAAGTGGAATATAACTCACTTATATGCATAAAATAAAAATATTCGCGCTCCAATATTTTTCACACCTCAATAAATGCACCTTGAAAGTCAATCTTTACAATTATAATTTAAAAGCTAAAAACAGTTTCTATAATATTTATAATTGCCTCTTATTGTCTAAGCTTCATTTTAGCCTTAAGAAAATGAACAAAAACGATGAAAATCAAAATATTTTAGTTGACTCCATATTATAGTGAATATGTTTGAAATATGATGCAAAAATTAAATTTACAATATATTTATGGTATAAATTCAATAAAATAGAAATAAAGGAAAAGTGACTAAATTCTTATTGTCATTTTATATGTTATTGTGTCACACAATAGAGACAATCATTGTCTTATTGGCAATTATTGTCAAAAGTGCTCTTATTGTCTATTGTTGGATGGCTATATTAGACCCTATTAAATGCCGGAAATCAGAAAAAGTGGTCTAGGAAGCGAGTAACCCCCCTTTAACAGGGATGAACCTCAACCCCACTTTAACAGGGAGAATACAGTACATAGTGTAAATGTTTATTACTTTAGTATTGTTAATGTTAACAAATTTATGGTAAAATACATATTAAAAACCATATCATAAATAATTCATGTTCTGATTTACATCTAGGTCATGTCATATTTTGGGACATTGTACAATGAAGATTGAGATTAAAAACCTGATTTAACTTTATTTATTTAATTATATTAATATATTAATTAAAAGGATTTCACTCCAATCATAATGGACAGAAAAGCTTACTTTATCGGTGGAGGTATCGGCTCCCTAGCAGCGGCCTTCTTCTTGATCAGAGACGCAGGTTTCCAAGGCAAGAACATAAAGGTGTTCGAAGAGCTCACCATCGCTGGTGGAAGCATGGACGGAAACGGCTCCGTTGAAAAAGGTTTCCTCTGCCGCGGAGGACGTATGATGAACGCAGCCACTTATGAGTGTTTCCACAACATCATGAAAGAAATTCCATCGATCCAAAGCCCAGGCAAGACGGTTTTCGAAGAACTTCAAGATTTCAACAAAGTGACCAAGACCCACGCCAACTCCCGTGTAGTTGACCTAAACGGTTGCCGTCTCGAAGTCGACAGCATGAACTTCAACAACCGTGATAGAATGCAACTCCTAGCTCTCACTTTGGCTTCCGAAGAAGAAATCGGTAATGCTCTCATCACCGACTGGTTTTCTCCAGAGTTCTTTAAGACCCACTTCTGGCTCATGTGGACTTCGACCTTCGCCTTCCAGCCATGGCACTCCGTCGTTGAGTTGAAGCGCTACAACCAACGTTTCCTCCACATGTTCCCCAACATGCAGACCCTCTCCGACCTCGAGCGTACTCCACTCAACCAGTACGACTCCGTCATCGCCCCGATGGTGAAGTACCTCCAAGAAAAGGGTGTCACCTGCGAGTTCGGCTGCGTCGTCGAAGACTTAGCCGTCAACGAATCCAACAAGAGACTCACCGCCAAGACCATCATCTACAAGAAAGGTGGAAACACCCTGAAGTGCGAAGTCGCCCCAACAGACCTCGTTTTCATCCAAAACGGCTGCATGACCGACGCCTCAACCACCGGCGGCTGGAAGAAAGCCGCTCCTCAAACCGGCATCAAGGACCAGAACTCCTTCAAAGTTTGGTAGAGCCTCGCCTCCAAGTACGAGCACATGGGTAATCCATAGCCCTTCATCAGAAACACCGCCGAGTCCTAATGGCACTCGTTCACGGTCACCATGAAGAACGAAGCTTTGTTCAAGGCCTTCACCGACTACCAGATGAACTCTCCAGGAACCGGCGCCTTGATGACCTTCAAGGACTCCAACTGGCTCATGAGCCTCGTTATCGCCTACCAGCCACACTTCGTCGGCCAGGACAAGGACACCAAGATCATGTGGGGTTACGGCCTCTTCCCGAACAAGATCGGCAACTACGTCAAGAAGTCCATGCTCGAGTGCACTGGAGAAGAAATCTTCTACGAACTCTGCCAGCACTGCAGAATCGCTCCCGAGCTCGTCCACGACGTCGTGAACATCCCATGCTTCATGCCCTTCATCACCGCCCAGTTCATGCCGAGACTCAAAACAGATAGACCAGTTCCACACCCGAAGAACGCCGAAAACTTCGGGTTCATCAGCCAGTTCGTTGAAATACCCAACGACGTCGTCTTCACGGTCGAGTACTCCTGCAGAGCCGCCCAAATGGCCGTCTACAGCCTCTGCAACATCAAGAAGCAGATTCCAAAGATCAGCAGATACGACAGAAAGCTGAGCGTTAAGTTCAGAGCCCTCAAAAAAGTCTTCAGAAAGAGCGACGGAACCCAGTTCGAGAGAAAGCACAAGAAGTGCTGTGGATGCGGTTTGGTTAAGCTCGGCCTCGTCGGCGCTGTTGGAGCTGGAGTAGCCTTCGCTGCCAAAAAGATGCTCGAGTGATAATACTATTCCAAATATATTATTATATATAAATAAAGATGTTGTCATTACTTAGAAACAATCTGCTTATTATTTAGGTATAAACGAATACGGCGGAAGTGATTATATTCAGTATTATACTTCTCCAGTGTGTGTCATTGCAATCATATTATAATAATCAAGTAATTAAGTTTAAATAGTTTGATTCTATAAATAGTAAACTGATCTGTTTCACAAACTGAAGCTGAGTCCCACCGAACTGAATTAGGTACAGATTACAACCCTCATATTTACTAGACATGACCCAAGCTGAAAATTGACTACAATCGTTCCAGTTGCAATAATATCTATAATTCAAAGTATCTGAATCGTTTTCCATCAGTTGGGTACAAGTTTTTATAAATCAGAATTTATCTGCGCCTATCATTATCGCAGCGATTAGTTTATTGAGATCCCACCTCAGAATGAGTTTCGACCCAGTCCGAGATATTCTCGAGATCAACGTCTTGTTGCTGTAAAACATCCACACAGTTTACCACCAGATAAGTTTACACAGATGCAAGCTCTACGTATACCAAAGAGAAAGATGGTCTCTCGACGAAGAACAACTTCTGCAGAATCTTCTGACGCAGTTCGGAAAGGAAGATCTAAAGAGGATTTCGCAGATCATGATCTCCAAGACGCAGCGGTAGGTCTACCACAAAGTTTACAGCCGCGCGTCTTAAAGTATTATCTTGTGAAAGATTCATGTTTCTTTTAGATTATTTGTCATCAAAACAGCTAGTTGAGCTGAGCCATTAAAGTTTAGATATTTGTACCAAATTGCATTCCGTACTAATTTATATCTGCAATACAAAATTTGCAAGAATTAGTTATAACCGAGCAGCGTTGCATTCACGTGTATAGTTGCATTATGAGCAACAACCACACACCAAAGAGTAAATCAAATAACTTAATAATATGTATAGCCAGACTTGCATATCATATTATTTGTATTGGTACTAAGACACCGCATTTCAGGAATATTAGCGAAAAATTATATCAAATCAATTTGCATCTGTATAAACGAATACGGCGGAATTGGTTAATTTTTGGGATCCGCTGTATTACCGAGTATGGAACGGTTATATTATACCCGCAAGTTTATTTCGGCGGCATGAACATAGGTGTCATCTATATTTGGAAATTGAATAAAACATGATAACACGATTCGCGCTAGATTCTCGGTTAGGAATGCAGAAGGATGGACTAAATTAATTGTCTGTGGAAGAATTGGGTACCGAAGCAAATTTGCTGTATTTTTAGAAATCTAGTTTCCTGCAATACTTATGCGAATGAAAGCGAATCAATTATATTCAAAGTTCACACATGTGGAATTCATAAACAACCAAAATTACTAGCCTGCTGAATTCCACGATTCTGGCGTTCCACGTTTTTAAGATCTCCACTTCAGAATGGCATTCGTTTTACCCAGATCGATTCTCGAGAACAACATCCTGCTGTTGCAGAGCATCCACACGGTCCAGCACCATATCGCCCTGCACCGGAACAAGCTCTTCGTGTACCAGCGAGAGAGGTGGTCCAGCGACGAAGAACAACTTCTGTAGAACTTGATAGCCCAGTTCGGGACAAGCGACCTGAAGCGGATAGCGAACGTCATGCTCTCCAAGACCCAGAAGCAGATCTACTACAAGGTCTACCAGCGGGCTCAAGCGCGGCCCTTGAGTCAACACGAGTGAACTGCATTTTCAACGTTTCTATTTAAGTTTATATTGATTTACTAGATATCCAAAGAACTGTATTTTCTCAACAATATACGTTCCGCGATTCAATTCGGTTTACTAAACTACAAATATAGAATAGTCGAGAACTATCATTTCAAAAATATAGTTGCTTTTCTATCAATATACTTCCAACATATTATAAGACAACGAGTATATTCTACGTGTTCCTAAAATTAACGAAATAAAAGACTCCGGTATAATTTAGTTTGTATTAATCTTGATATAAATAAAGTTTCTTCTCACAATAGTTTTGAAAATATTAAATACTTTAACTATGTAGTTCTCGATGCTAGATCCTACTCTACGACCACCAGAAGCAATAACAACACTCACCTCTTCCCGCACTTGCAGTTGCCGCCACAAGAACCGCCGCCGCAGCACTTCGTGGACTGTCTGGGCTCGGACTTGCAGGCGCAGTTGCCGCCGCAGCCGGTCTTCTTGGGCTCTTCGGCGCCGGTTCTGATCTCTTCGTTGCTTTCCTGATACCACTTTTGTCCTTCCATGATTGAAGTGGAGAGTTCACCTGACCCACTTGACCTTTTTCGGGGTCTACACTGCGCATGTTTGCAGAAAGTTACATGGAAGTATTATTATTCAACTATTCAACTTTATATTCAACAACAATTCGCTAACCACTTTATAAATGTGTGAATGTTCAGTTTCGCTGAAAATAGCCACATCGAGCTTTTACATATGTATGAACGCAAATCCGATTCGTCCACTCCAATGAGTTCTGCGGTTTAAGACGACACTGTTTCCGACTCACAGCATCCGTTATTCCAGATCTCTGGATCGGACAGTAGCGAGCTCGCTTTCTTCAAAGTGGTCTGCTAAATCACGTTATACCAAACCTTGAGCACAGACTACATCAATCTATTGAGTTTAAAATCATACTCTGGAATCGCTACTGATTATTTGTAGCAATTACATTAACTGCTCGAAATGCACCACTCAACGCAATGCCCGAAACTAAAATCGCAGTCTCTGCTTGATATATTCCAGGTTTGTCATTTATCGCTCTCCGAATTCAGTAAATTCAAGGCTCCGCTTTAAGATTTCTCCATTTCTATTCCTCCTTCGTATATGCAGAACAATATCTTTGACTAATAAAGAATAAGAAATTATTTGTTAAATAAATAAACCTCTTCAACTAAAATAGTGTTTAACCCTTCTTACGCCCTACTGACCAAATTGGTACAAAATGGCGATTTCACGGAGGAGCTCCGTTTCTGTTTGAATTAGAAAACGGATTCATTCGTTTTATAATAATAAATGATTCCGAAGATTCTGAAAACGGTCGTTGGAGAGGAAAACTATGTACAGTGCTTTAAAATGCTAATTTAGGTGCTCATATGCGGAAACAAGGACTCAAACACGGTATTCTTCCTAAATCAAACTATATTAAGATAGTAATAGATAGAAACAGATACTAATGGATAGAATAAATACTAATAATTAATAACTGAGTGCGATGAATACCTGAAAGCGACCTCAATGCAAATAAAGCACGTTACGCACAAAAAGATCGTGCTGGAGATAAAAACAGTTTTACAAAACGAATTCCTCAACAAAAATGAAATAATTGACCAACTTCAAATAAATTAAGAGTTTATAAACGGAAAGTGCATTAACACAGAGTAAATGCTCACAGAATTCAACACAAGAACCGGAAAAGGCTTCAAACTCACTTACACACTCATTTTTGCACTCGTACTCAAAGGTCAACACAAAATAAACGATGAACAATTCCAAGACGAAGTCAAAAAAGCACTTATCATGAACGGAATACCAATTAGAGATATTCGCTTCGAGTGAACTGTATAATTTATTTATTATCAAATATTCATAATAGTACTTGTTTGTTATATTACTAATACAATTTGAAATACATAATAGATTTGTATAAGATTATGGAAGCAGGAATTGGTTATAAGTTATATTTGAACCAGTGAATAATGATACAGATTTCACTACAAATCTAATCCAAATTATGAATAAAAACAGTGTACATAGGGGTGGTTTTGGTGCGCAAATTGCGAACCAAAATAAATTTTGCGCACCAAAGTGCTGCGAACGTCCTACGCATGCGCACCATGGTTCCTGCGCACCAAAAATTTAAATTGGGAACCAAAATTATGAATTTTTTATAAATTTCAAATAATTTCAATATAATACGCTATATTTTAAGATAATATAGTTTAATATACTTTTAAATTATGTACATATACTAGTTAGCGTGATATTAATATATTTTTTAAGAATCGTTGTTGGAGTGAAAAAGTAAGATATTTATATTAATTAATTTATATATGTTTAATATAGCGTAAACTAAAATATATTGAGAAATTATTCACTTAAACAGCTTTTAAACTCATTTTGCAAAATCAATTATTGTTAATTTAGTTTACAAATTTAGAAGCGAAACATTATTTTTATACAACTGTATATTTATTAATTATATGAACATATAAAAATTAAAAATAGTGAAAATAGTGAAAGCAATTTTTCCATATCTCAAAATATCTGCGCACCAAAATTATTATTTGCGAACCAAAGACGAAATACGTTCGCAAAATGGTTCCTGCGCACCAAAATTTAAAATGCGAACCAATTGCGAACCAAAACCAGTGTCCTTTTTCTAAATCTGAATAATTTATGATAGGAACAACCTAAGTATAATATATTTTTACTTACTTATATCTTTTACTTTTATTCACATTATTTCTTTACCAATAATACATTCAATAAACATACTTTTAAATTGTATATTACCACCTCAGAATGAGTTTCGACCCAGTCCGAGATATCCTCGAGATCAACGTCTTGTTGCTGTAAAACATCCACACAGTTTACCACCAGATAAGTTTACACAGATGCAAGCTCTTCGTGTACCAAAGAGAAAGATGGTCTCTCGACGAAGAACAACTTCTGCAGAATCTTCTGACGCAGTTCGGAAAGGAAGATCTAAAGAGGATTTCGCAGATCATGATCTCCAAGACGCAGCGGTAGGTCTACCATAGAGTTAAGTCAGACACTAAAAGTTTGATTGCCAAGATATAGTGATATATTTTACTCTTCTTTTTGAACCAAAATATGTATTTATTACCAATGGTATAAATATTTGTATTTGTTTATATGTGAAATTCTATTTTCAATTTTGTAAAATATTTATCAGAGTTGACATTTACTGTGAAGATTCACTACCTTCAAATCATATTACTTAAACGTAGCGATTTATAAATGATACTTTATATATAATGCTGTTATAAGAAGCGTCCAGCTTATAAAGGCCACCACTACAAATAATTAGTATTTGTACCCGATTTTAAGATTCCAGATATTGAAGCTGAAATGGGTATTTGATCCATTGCAGTGAGTAACAGTCTATTTGAGATAAAAGATCACCAGACCGAATTCAAATCTGAGATCTATATTTGCATGTGAATCTGTATAAACGAATACGGCGGAAGTGATTATATTCAGTATTATACTTCTCCAGTGTGTGTCATTGCAATCATATTATAATAATCAAGTAATTAAGTTTAAATAGTTTGATTCTATAAATAGTAAACTGATCTGTTTCACAAACTGAAGCTGAGTCCCACCGAACTGAATTAGGTACAGATTACAACCCTCATATTTACTAGACATGACCCAAGCTGAAAATTGACTACAATCGTTCCAGTTGCAATAATATCTATAATTCAAAGTATCTGAATCGTTTTCCATCAGTTGGGTACAAGTTTTTATAAATCAGAATTTATCTGCGCCTATCATTATCGCAGCGATTAGTTTATTGAGATCCCACCTCAGAATGAGTTTCGACCCAGTCCGAGATATTCTCGAGATCAACGTCTTGTTGCTGTAAAACATCCACACAGTTTACCACCAGATAAGTTTACACAGATGCAAGCTCTACGTATACCAAAGAGAAAGATGGTCTCTCGACGAAGAACAACTTCTGCAGAATCTTCTGACGCAGTTCGGAAAGGAAGATCTAAAGAGGATTTCGCAGATCATGATCTCCAAGACGCAGCGGTAGGTCTACCACAAAGTTTACAGCCGCGCGTCTTAAAGTATTATCTTGTGAAAGATTCATGTTTCTTTTAGATTATTTGTCATCAAAACAGCTAGTTGAGCTGAGCCATTAAAGTTTAGATATTTGTACCAAATTGCATTCCGTACTAATTTATATCTGCAATACAAAATTTGCAAGAATTAGTTATAACCGAGCAGCGTTGCATTCACGTGTATAGTTGCATTATGAGCAACAACCACACACCAAAGAGTAAATCAAATAACTTAATAATATGTATAGCCAGACTTGCATATCATATTATTTGTATTGGTACTAAGACACCGCATTTCAGGAATATTAGCGAAAAATTATATCAAATCAATTTGCATCTGTATAAACGAATACGGCGGAATTGGTTAATTTTTGGGATCCGCTGTATTACCGAGTATGGAACGGTTATATTATACCCGCAAGTTTATTTCGGCGGCATGAACATAGGTGTCATCTATATTTGGAAATTGAATAAAACATGATAACACGATTCGCGCTAGATTCTCGGTTAGGAATGCAGAAGGATGGACTAAATTAATTGTCTGTGGAAGAATTGGGTACCGAAGCAAATTTGCTGTATTTTTAGAAATCTAGTTTCCTGCAATACTTATGCGAATGAAAGCGAATCAATTATATTCAAAGTTCACACATGTGGAATTCATAAACAACCAAAATTACTAGCCTGCTGAATTCCACGATTCTGGCGTTCCACGTTTTTAAGATCTCCACTTCAGAATGGCATTCGTTTTACCCAGATCGATTCTCGAGAACAACATCCTGCTGTTGCAGAGCATCCACACGGTCCAGCACCATATCGCCCTGCACCGGAACAAGCTCTTCGTGTACCAGCGAGAGAGGTGGTCCAGCGACGAAGAACAACTTCTGTAGAACTTGATAGCCCAGTTCGGGACAAGCGACCTGAAGCGGATAGCGAACGTCATGCTCTCCAAGACCCAGAAGCAGATCTACTACAAGGTCTACCAGCGGGCTCAAGCGCGGCCCTTGAGTCAACACGAGTGAACTGCATTTTCAACGTTTCTATTTAAGTTTATATTGATTTACTAGATATCCAAAGAACTGTATTTTCTCAACAATATACGTTCCGCGATTCAATTCGGTTTATTAAACTACAAATATAGAATAGTCGAGAACTATCATTTCAAAAATATAGTTGCTTTTCTATCAATATACTTCCAACATATTATAAGACAACGAGTATATTCTACGTGTTCCTAAAATTAACGAAATAAAAGACTCCGGTATAATTTAGTTTGTATTAATCTTGATATAAATAAAGTTTCTTCTCACAATAGTTTTGAAAATATTAAATACTTTAACTATGTAGTTCTCGATGCTAGATCCTACTCTACGACCACCAGAAGCAATAACAACACTCACCTCTTCCCGCACTTGCAGTTGCCGCCACAAGAACCGCCGCCGCAGCACTTCGTGGACTGTCTGGGCTCGGACTTGCAGGCGCAGTTGCCGCCGCAGCCGGTCTTCTTGGGCTCTTCGGCGCCGGTTCTGATCTCTTCGTTGCTTTCCTGATACCACTTTTGTCCTTCCATGATTGAAGTGGAGAGTTCACCTGACCCACTTGACCTTTTTCGGGGTCTACACTGCGCATGTTTGCAGAAAGTTACATGGAAGTATTATTATTCAACTATTCAACTTTATATTCAACAACAATTCGCTAACCACTTTATAAATGTGTGAATGTTCAGTTTCGCTGAAAATAGCCACATCGAGCTTTTACATATGTATGAACGCAAATCCGATTCGTCCACTCCAATGAGTTCTGCGGTTTAAGACGACACTGTTTCCGACTCACAGCATCCGTTATTCCAGATCTCTGGATCGGACAGTAGCGAGCTCGCTTTCTTCAAAGTGGTCTGCTAAATCACGTTATACCAAACCTTGAGCACAGACTACATCAATCTATTGAGTTTAAAATCATACTCTGGAATCGCTACTGATTATTTGTAGCAATTACATTAACTGCTCGAAATGCACCACTCAACGCAATGCCCGAAACTAAAATCGCAGTCTCTGCTTGATATATTCCAGGTTTGTCATTTATCGCTCTCCGAATTCAGTAAATTCAAGGCTCCGCTTTAAGATTTCTCCATTTCTATTCCTCCTTCGTATATGCAGAACAATATCTTTGACTAATAAAGAATAAGAAATTATTTGTTAAATAAATAAACCTCTTCAACTAAAATAGTGTTTAACCCTTCTTACGCCCTACTGACCAAATTGGTACAAAATGGCGATTTCACGGAGGAGCTCCGTTTCTGTTTGAATTAGAAAACGGATTCATTCGTTTTATAATAACAAATGATTCCGAAGATTCTTCAAACGGTCAGTAATTGACTGACGGTTCACAATTTTCATTCTTTTCTTCTGTTTCTCAACATTCCAATATGGTTGACGCCTAAAGAGGGATTTAGCGCAATTTAAGAGTATGAGAACCTCTAAGCTCATTTTTTGTGATTTTTTGATGCACAAAGCCAAAAGGAATGAGGGTACTTTAAGTAACCTAAGTCTCTACTAACTAATGGAAGAAAAAATTTGAATATAATATTTCTACGATGGGAGTAGATTCGCTGCGAATAATTAAAGAGAATATATGTAAAATCGCAAAATTTTCACTATAATTTGTAATTCACAGATGTGAATTAAACACAACATAATAAATAATCAATATAAAAATTACTAAATATAATAATGCTGTAATCGATCTATTATCAACATCAATGTAGTTCTATTCGGTGTTGAAAGTATCTTCAAAAGATGACTACGACAATAAGTAGGAATTTGTAAACTAATACATCTCTGTATTAGACATTTCAAATTTAAATTTGTGTTTTGTTAAATATTGGAACAAATATTTATTTAAGCTCTCCATTGAACTAAAACACATTAAATGCGTTATATCTTAAAAGTAATTGTATTAGTTTGGCGTTAATATTTATAATTTATATAGAAGTGAATCGCCAATTTTGTCCAATTTGAAATCAACACCATCGATTGTAAAGTATTTTGTTGTAGTAGCACTAGAAATAGAAAATCTTAGACAATACTTTCCAGCAGTAATAACATAGCTTATTTAAAGCACTCCAGCTCTAAATAGTGTATCAACCATGCTTTAGCTAACTCCAAACTATTAGCAAATACGAGTGTCCAATAGATTAAATGGATTTAAAATAACTTATTCTTATTTCTTACTAAATTATTCAGAATTAATTACAATATAAGCCCCCATGTCTAAAATAAATTCTTAGTCTGTACTAAAAATATTTAATTCTAACACTTTTTTGTCGTATATTTATTCCATAAATGCATATGGAGCATAGTTAAATGGTTCCGTTAATGGATTCGACAACACTAATGACTTCACTTCACTATATTTCGAATACGCAAGGCTCGATCCTGTTAAATGGTAAGAATGTGTTAATAACTGCTTTGAAGTTTACATTTTATTTACAAGTAGCCATGAAGCAAAACAATTTGATGGAAATTCGTCAGTTTAATGCTAAATAGCCCATTATTTGTTACTGAAATCAAATCTTTAATACTTTTGTAAGTTAGCATCAAATATCTCGATTTATTTGTTTTGGTTTATTTGGTTTTTGCAAACAAACATTTGATTATACTGCGAGAAAATACATACACCTTCTGTTTTAATATTGCTATACGCTATATTTTCTTGTGCAATAAAATACATTAATCTTTAAAATTTTATTTAATAGAGCAGTTATTACGATATCTGTACATAAATACCAGATATAGGCAATAATAGTTTATATTCTAAAGTGGCTGAAATATTGTTATTACTGTCAGATAATTAAAGAACATCTTTTATTTTTAGTGATTATAACTCTTAAAAAACTGTATTTGCCTAATTTAAAATGTATGGATTAACTATATTTTAGTTTTAGTAAAAATTTAAGCTTTAAAAGGCGATTTTAACTATTATTTAGTCATCGTAACTGTTTAAACATTTATTAGTGTTCATAACTTGCTTGAATAACGTGCAGTTATCATATTATAAGAGGTTATGCCTTTCATACTTAATTTTGAACAATATCATATATTGATTGTCATCAATGAAACCTTATTCTCCGATGTACAATAGTTATTTGGTTTAATTGGTTGAATGATCGCTAAATATATATTTCTCTTCAGAGTAGCTTGTGTCAATGGTTTTGATGAATTTTTGTTTTGTGCTGAATTGAACGGTATCTTTAAGAAACTTTTCGACTGCGTTGATGTTACTTAGTCCTTATTTGGTTGTCTTTTCATTTAGTTTCTGTAGTGTCTGGATATTCAGGAATATTTAATTATTTAATACAACATAATCTTGCATAGCGTAATTTCTTTGACAATTTTGGGTGATGAACGAATTAAATTTATTTTTAGTCCATTTTTCACCGTATTTTCTGAGTTTTACTTGTAGTTCGATGTTTGTATTGTGTTTTTAATATTACTCTGGGATGAAGAAAACATTGGCTGTTAGATATTCAAGTTAACCAGTGACGATAATTTCGTGAATTTATTGAATGCTCACTGATCTGGCTGCGATACCAGCTAATTTATTATCAATTATTATTGGGAGAACGTAGTAAACAACTTTTTATCTGTTGAGTGCGCTCGTTGAAACTGTTTGCGGAGAGAGTTGAACTTCATTTTGAACGTAAATCTCCAGTTTTTAAATTATTCTGGAGCGGAGTGTTTGTAAATACTAAGCGTTTCCGTTCATTCCAATTTGTTCCTGAAAAAGATCAATAAACGGAGAATTAAGTAAAAAAGCGAATCCAGAAACAGAACTATTTATCTGGGACTGAATTAATTTAACATAATTGAAATACGACTGTTTGGATTATGATAGAATCTAACTGCTAATTTTCTGGTTAACACGCTTCGTTGAAATAACTAGAAGCTTAACTTGAGGAGGAAGGGAATTATCATACTTGGTATGTTAATTCACATGAATTGCCTTTGTAATGATAAAAATCTACGTCACATTAGAATAATTTCCACGCGTCATGTGATTTATGAGCAATTACCCGCTACTTATGCTAGCATAAGAATCTTCGATAAATTTAGTGAAAATGTACTTTATAGATACATCTTTAGCTAGCCCGCTGTAAATATGTTTTATACTGGCGCCCACACTGTACACAACTATCTTTGTGTACGGACTTATCAATTCCAAAGCAACAGCAAAATGATCAAAGTTGTTTTAAAGTTAATTTTAACCAAAACCACTCGTAACATCAACATAAAATATAGCCTTTTCCAATTTTGAAAATACTAGACCCATAAGCAACCCAACACCATCAAACTCCGTATTTTCATTATTATGCGGATAAACATAAGTATTTGAGTTAATATCAGCTATTAATTATTCTTCTTGACTTAAAAAATTGTTGTATTGCTCGTTTGCAGATTAAAACATACTAATCGGATCATAAGATTATTAATTATTCATTGAGAGATTAAAAACTTTCTAGTATTTACTTTAGTCTGTATTTTGAAAGAATTAATATTGGTTATTGTGTTATTATTTCTACAATAGTTAGTATTACAAGGTTTAATAATTATTAAAGTATAATCCTTTAGTTTAAAGACTATTTTAAAGTTATTTTAACTTTAAAACTTACTATTTCATATAGTTTTACAGTTCTAATCTATTTTAGCGTAATTAAGTAAAGTTATATGTCTAAAATAATTATGGATCTTTTAAAATTCCATTTAATACTGATTGTAATGAGATTGGTGACTAAATAATCTATTAAGACTACTCAAATATCGAAGAATTAAATGTTCCCACTAAAATAAATACATTTAACATATGTTAGAAGTGAAAAAATAAGATATACGTAAATAAACAGATATTATGTGTATAAAAATGAATTAAAATATAAATCTACATTATAACTATAAATAAAATTGTAAATATATTAAAATATGCAAGTATTTGTAAACCATGTTGTTATTCTTCATGTTTGTGTGTGTAACTTTAACTACATTATCATACCAACCTATAAAACCACATACTTCATAGCACATGCTTTATGGCTATTGCGAGTTGAGTGTAATGAGCTTTTACTATTAGGTTAAAAGAGTAAAATATTGAATGAGAGTAAGAATGAGTATGTTTTCTTGATTTCGGTTATAAAAGGATTCGGTAAGAGAATAAAGACCAATACAGATACAAGCAAGGTTGATTTATTAATTATAGTTTATTACACTCTTGAGTTATAAGATAGCTTCACAATAATTTTTTGTTGAGTATTTTCAGTAATATTAATTTCCAGCTGTAATATTATATATAAGTTTTAACTAGCACGTTTAATATTACATATGTTTAGAACTGAACAAAATTATATATAATTATACTTTTATCAAATGATTAGCATGTTGTCCCTTCAATCCATTCACAGATTGAGTTGGAAAATATAAGTTAGATTTTACTAAAAGAAATAATAATGACACGCCACTCCACTTCAAATATGGCAACCATATTGCCGACTAACATAACTGAATTGTAATTAGATTACATAATAGTACCTATGGACTAACGTATATCGTCAAAATTCCAAAAGAAGTTGAAACCGTTAAATTTGTTATAGCTCGACATACAAGAGCTGATGGAACTAATTTAAACACCGATAACGACATAGCCTCGTTGCGTCATTTTCATTCGGCCGCATTGTGTGACTCAAATGCCTGAGATATATAAGCAGGCGTTGAACATTTTTAGCGAGTTTAAACTGCCTTATATTGAGATTTCTGAGTAGGTATTTGATTATTTGCTGACCAAGTGCGATTAGGAGCAATTGTTATAGACCACGTATTCAGCCACGCTATAAGGCTTGCCATAGGAGTAAATTGCGTAATTAACTGTAGCTTCTGGGTATGCTAATTGTTCATCTGCTAGTTTTGGCTTTGGTAACTCGGTGTAGTAGATTAGGCAATCAATTTTGCCCATTTAACAGACGAATTCTTTCATTTAGACCATGATTTTCGTTGCCCACGACTTTGGCCACAATTTTTCTCCGTTGTATTCGGATTAGATGCGCTGCGATTAATCCATCGGGTTGTAACTAGTTGTTCCTTAAACATTCTACCAACCGAAGCAGTACTGCGACTCGTACTCGCCCATTCAGATCCTCCCTCCACTCTGCGACGACCCAACCAACTCCCACTACTATTTAAACGACTGCAAACCGGTAGGGTGCTACTTTCAACAGCTCAAATCCCTCCCTGTACCCAGATTGTTGATCAGAACGCATTAGTTCCTGCCAACGTCCGAGGTGATAGTGATGAAATCGGAGGACGCGGTTAAAACTGCTCAGGAACTCGCCTCCCTTTACTATTAGTCAGAACAGTTAACCGGAATCGCCGTTAACTCGGTCGGAAAAATACTGTTTGACGCATGCATGCAACAGTGGTAACTAGCGAGGTAAATACAAGAGAGTATACAGTAAATTAAAAATGGAACCCTGAAACCGGTTAATGACGAGTTCATATGCGCGAATTCGGCCCTTAAACTTCAAAATGACGTCGTGAGCACTTAGTAATTACAGTTTACTGACCCGGTGGTTAAATTCAGCAAAAATAAGAAACAAAGGGAGCAATACGTTGTGGATCTGCTTAAACTGTTCAAATCGGCTCTAAACAGAGCATACTTCAAATGCGAAGCTCAAGACCAAGCATACATACAAAATGTACTACAAAATATAAACAAAGACGCGGTATATGACGTTATCGAAGAATACCTCAAATTCTACGAAGAAAACGCAACCACACAATGCGACTTCGTTATGGACTCAGACGAACTTGAAGTCATCATCGGACAACAACTCCAAGAAATTCTATTCAAAAGACTGTTGTGCGGATACTTCAGCACAAAACTCACACCAGACTACTAAATGTACCAAAACCTAGGGAAACTAATAACGGGACACCTAATCTTTGGCTCGTCCTGCTTACCACAAGGAACTTAAACAATAGAAAATACAACAAAACTAAGCACAGCCACAATTAAAATAATAATGCAAACGCTCTCAGATCCAATCACAATTAACTCACAGGTTATTCAAAAACCATACAAACTCTTATCTACTCACAATGTGGTAACTCTATTCCACTAATTAGTCTACATATAAAAAATACTCAAATAAAAACAATTCATCCCCAAAGAATCAGCTGATTTTAATTAGTACTATTGTCCAAAAGTTGATCCACTTCTCAACTAACCGGAACAAGAATGTTCAGATGAAGAAGAATAAAATTGCAAAACAAACCGTGATAGATTCAAAAATCTTAAATTATAAGAAGATACTTCAAAGGGAAAGTGCTCAGTTTGTCCATTAGTTTATAACAACTACAAAGAACATTGTAGATCGTAAATTCATCGGTAAAGATATTTAGAAGCTCTAAAGTAAGAAAAGCTGCTTCAGCCGCTATAGGATTTAATGAAGAAAACATAAATTAAAAATCAAATTTAAACAGTATTCGCTAATCTTTGTAACTTTATAAGCGCAAAATTATAGAAAAATTATAAATTTGTTGCTGAGGAAATAAATGAAGTTCTAACTGCCATGGGGTACATTCATATTTATGTGGATCCTGATGATATTCCAAGAGGAAATTCGCCTACATGTCGTTCAGAAAAATTTAGAGAGTGGCGTGAAAACATTTTGAAGGATAGAATGTCACAATTTGAGAAAATGATGAATTCTGAGCTTGACAAAAAATAATTATCATAAATATAAACTACAATAAGTTTTGGTGTTGAAGAATAAATGAAGGCTCATCGGATAAATGTGCTTCACAATGTATTAGACGAGTTGCTTAAAGATGTGTAAGTACATTATTCGTTAGAAAGTCACACAAACAAAGACGAATTTTTCTTTTAAGATGAGATACCAGAAAAGCCGTTTGCTCTTGATGATGTGATACCAGCTAATGAACTTTATGGTTCACTCGCTCAAGTAGCTGATTAAGTTGAGTTGATAGAGAAAAACTAATTGCCGTAATCTGCAGCAGCTCATAGCCATCCAAATATTACTCCAGCGTAATTCTAATTCATGTAAGAGTCAATGTAAAACACGCTCAGTCTTAAATTTAGCAAGAATATTTACTAATAATTTGAGAAGACCTTTGAGTACTGTTTGAATAAACAACCTTAAACATATCAGCAAGAAAATAAGACCAGTTTGAAACAGTTTGTTCAGCATTTAAGGTGTGAGTTAGACAGAGTTGAAATCGGCGAGTTCAAGCTATAGACTAATTGCTTGTAGAAGCTTCTCAGTTCAACTTTGAAAACGCAATAGAAGTTGAATTTTGATCTCGAGTCAATTAAGCTTACGTAACTTAAAATGATTATTCCTCCAGTGTACTAGAAAATTCAAAAGACTCAGCTCAACGCGCTAGAGAAAGTGGAGTTATTTGAAAGCAAAATCTCGCAATTACCTCAGCAAGAACAGTCAGAGTTGGTGATTCAAACCGATTTGAACGAGCTGATCAAGATTTTCGCTGATCACCGAGCTGATTTCCAGAACATAAACGACTTCTGCTCCTTCCAGGACTCATTTTCAATCATTTCTGACGATTCGCAAATTTGTGAGACAAATTTAAAACTCAAGCAACTCACTAGGTCAAACTCTCTCGCTCACATCGGCGCCCAACTTAGCGAGGACCAAATATCACTCCGACTCCTCAACTCCGAACCAAATCTGGTTCTTCCGCTCCTAAACTAGAAGAAAAGCGCGCAATAGCTGATAAACGACCAGTTCGAGGAAACGTTCACAGAGTACTCGCACACAGCTGCGAATGTTAAACCCACTCCACAAATCCAAGTTCTAAATTCAGGATCCGCTCAAACGGACTTGGTTCGCGGATTCGATTTTGACGGATAATACCTCACACAGAAGAACATAAACGTTAACGCGATGAAAGCTGCACACGGAGCAATTTAAGCTTACATCGGACCCGATAGCTATAACCAAGCTCAAATACAGATGTACGACAACTACATATACGGCGTATTGAGCTAAATTGGAGCGGGAGGGGTAGACTCGGCCTAAATCGCACTCATTAGCCAGGCCGTGTTCACCAGGCTAGAACAGAAAGAAAGAGAAGGAGAAACAGAAAAATACGTTAGAGCACACGTTAGCAGCAGAACAGTAGAAAGAGCACTAGTTAAAGACGCACTCTGGGAAGTAAAGTGACACTTATTTTACTCTACAAATTGTAGACTACAATTTTAAGATGAAAACACGGACATGGGACTATGTATACTACATGAATTATATACTACACAAACAATTTATAACATATTCTCATCATAATAATTTGTTTCCCGCTATTTTTAAAATAGTACATGTTCTACATGTTATACAAAAGTATAATTTGATTGATTGCTAACTGCCATTTTGCATTATTACACGACAAATATTTAAATATTAGAAAATTCATCTATGTGTTAATTTGATATGATTCATAAAGTTTTGATCCATAATCTATGAGTTCAACTCATTTTACATGTCTTACAAGATTCTGAGTTATAACTGGTAAAAGGATTTCACTCCAATCAAAATGGACAGAAAAGCTTACTTTATCGGTGGAGGTATCGGCTCCCTAGCAGCGGCCTTCTTCTTGATCAGAGACGCAGGTTTCCAAGGCAAGAACATAAAGGTGTTCGAAGAGCTCACCATCGCTGGTGGAAGCATGGACGGAAATGGCTCCGTTGAAAAAGGTTTCCTCTGCCGCGGAGGACGTATGATGAACGCAGCCACTTATGAGTGTTTCCACAACATCATGAAAGAAATTCCATCTATCCAAAGCCCAGGCAAGACGGTTTTCGAAGAACTCCAAGATTTCAACAAAGTGACCAAGACCCACGCCAACTCCCGTGTAGTTGACCTGAATGGTTGCCGTCTCGAAGTCGACAGCATGAACTTCAACAACCGCGATAGAATGCAACTCCTAGCTCTCACTTTGGCTTCCGAAGAAGAAATCGGTAATGCTCTCATCACCGACTGGTTTTCTCCAGAGTTCTTTAAGACTCACTTCTGGCTCATGTGGACTTCGACCTTCGCCTTCCAGCCATGGCACTCCCTCGTTGAGTTGAAGCGCTACAACCAACGTTTCCTCCACATGTTCCCCAACATGCAGACCCTCTCCGACCTCGAGCGTACTCCACTCAACCAGTACGACTCCGTCATCGCCCCGATGGTGAAGTACCTCCAAGAAAAGGGCGTCACCTGCGAATTCGGCTGCGTCGTCGAAGACTTAGCCGTCAACGAATCCAACAAGAGACTCACCGCCAAGACCATCATCTACAAGAAAGGTGGAAACACCTTGAAGTGCGAAGTCGCTCCAACAGACCTCGTTTTCATCCAAAACGGCTGCATGACCGACGCCTCAACCACCGGCGGCTGGAAGAAAGCCGCTCCTCAAACTGGCATCAAGGACCAGAACTCCTTCAAAGTTTGGTAGAGCCTCGCCTCCAAGTACGAGCACATGGGTAATCCACAGCCCTTCATCAGAAACACCGCCGAGTCCCAATGGCACTCATTCACGGTCACCATGAAGAACGAAGCTTTGTTCAAGGCCTTCACCGACTACCAGATGAACTCCCCAGGAACCGGCGCCTTGATGACCTTCAAGGACTCCAACTGGCTCATGAGCCTCGTTATCGCCTACCAGCCACACTTCGTCGGCCAGGACAAGGACACCAAGATCATGTGGGGTTACGGCCTCTTCCCGAACAAGATCGGCAACTACGTCAACAAGTCCATGCTCGAGTGCACTGGTGAAGAAATCTTTTACGAACTCTGCCAGCACTGCAGAATCGCCCCGGAGCTCGTCCACGACGTCGTGAACATCCCATGCTTCATGCCCTTCATCACCGCCCAGTTCATGCCGAGACTCAAAACAGACAGACCAGTTCCACACCCGAAGAACGCCGAAAACTTCGGGTTCATCAGCCAGTTCGTCGAAATACCAAACGACGTCGTCTTCACGGTCGAGTACTCCTGCAGAGCCGCCCAAATGGCCGTCTACAGCCTCTGCAACATCAAGAAGCAGATTCCAAAGATCAGCAGATACGACAGAAAGCTGAGCGTTAAGTTCAGAGCCCTGAAGAAGGTCTTCAGAAAGAGCGACGGAACCCAGTTCGAGAGAAAGCACAAGAAGTGTTGTGGGTGCGGTTTGGTTAAGCTCGGCCTCGTCGGCGCTGTTGGAGCTGGAGTAGCGTTTGCTGCCAAAAAGATGCTCGAGTGATAATACTATTCCAAATATATTATTATATATAAATAAAGATGATGTCATTACTTAGAAACAATCTGCTTATTATTTCGTTCCTTTAGATATCTCATTCGCTAATAAACTTATGCTGGGGACTTAGATATTATAAAAGCTGATATGATTTTGTGATCGTAAATCCCAGTTAGATTTTAAAGATTTTCTAAAAGAACATCTTCTTCTTTAGTCCAGTGAACGTATTTCTTTTATTTAATATGCAATTCTTGATATTCTTCTAGATAATGAAGTAATTTATGTATTTTTTATAGCATACAACAATTTTCTGTAAGTTAATGACTAATACATTATTTAATCATTGAAGCGAAATTCTTTGATAAATTATGACTATTTTAAGCATATATAATCATATGCTTATCAACAAACATTTATTCCATATATTATATATAAAATATTTAAACTTCATTATTATTACTTTTAGTTATCAATAGCTAATTCATATATCTATTTTAAGTTAAATTTTGTACATTCTTCAATAACTTTTTTGCAATATTATTTCTAATAAAATATTAAATTAATAATGTAAAATGTGTACTGATAATTTTGGTACAATAGATTTACATATAAATACAAAAAAAGATATAAAAAAGAATAAGAAACTGATGATAATTAAGAATTAAAAAATAAATACCTACGAACCTCTTAATTCCACTTATAACAAATTATATTGGCAAGTCACCCTCTACCATAGGCCTCGTCTATTTGTTATATTTAATTATTCGTTTTTATATTCATTTGCACATTTATAATGTCATTTATATTTTTGAAAATACGTATAATTGTTTTATGAGCAGAGCCATTTGTGTGTAAAAATTGTCATATTCGTAAATCTCAATTTATCTAATTTATAAACAAATTTGTGTATAATTATATTCTGCTCTATTCAACCCCTAATCTTCTGTTTACTTGTTTGTTTACCACTTCAAATGCTGTTTATGATAAACATTCTAAATGCATGCGCAAACTCTGAGATAGTGATTGGTAACAGTTGTAAATAATGTTATCCGCCCACATTTCCAAACGCGAATAAAACGAGTTGCGTCTCCAACTGTAAATATTAAAATGAGTATTTGGACCCTTCTGGAACCTTCTGCGTTGAAAACTGCCTTCCTTACAAATCAATTCCTATTGATAATATATGCATTCAGTGTTATTACTATATTGCCGCTAACGGACTCGAATGCGCTGACTCGTGCTCTGAAAACTAAATTATAAACAATTTCCAGTGCAAAAACTGCAATGACGGATTGATTCCGGACGTTTACAAAGTTAACTGCATTCAATAAAGCGCGTGCTCGCATCTGAACATCGCCAGAACGTTCTGCGTTCAGTCCTGCGAAACGATTCAGGTGAAGCAGTATTTAGACACGAACTTGTGCTTCGAGTGCAGCTACTATGACAAACTCGCCGTCTTTGGAAGCAGCCAGTGCCAATGTGGAACAGGATTCGGTGTTACCGGCGTGTTTCCGAATTGCGGTTGTTTATCTGGATTCGTTCAGGTTGGATAATTATGCGAGTGTTACGGTACGATTTCATCAGATGGATAAAGGTGCACTCAAAGGTGCGAATCATTTTCGAATACGGTTGGATGCTCATCGTGCGAATTTGGAAATTCAAAGACCCAGTTTTTCAAGGATTGCTCCACTCAAGTGTGTTCATCTAGCATTTTCATGCAGAATGGATTGAAATACGTGTTTTGTCTGAAAGGAAACCAAGGTAGCAAACGACTTACTTAGAACGTTGTTCTTCAGTCACTGTCAAAGTTCAGAGGAGGCTTGCTGTTCGGGGCGGAATAGTTAACCCAGGTGAACATATCTAGTTAGCTAGCGAGTTCGTCTAACATCGATCAATTTTCGCTGAACTTAGTTTCGTAAAAGCTGACGATAAGCCAGTCTATAATTAACTTCACGATTTAGAATTCCTTAACGAATCTGGCGGCGATTCAGAAATTCGGTTCAAATATCAAACTCTAGTATTCCGAGATAAACATCACGTTCAGTTCGGTCACACTCATGTGCTTTGGAATCGGCAGCCAAGTATCAAATTTACAAATAAACTAGCTGCTGTTCAATTTAACGTGTTTGGACAGGTCTTACTACACCAACGGCTTGGCTATGAACATGACGAGTCCAGTGATTAATTCGCTTTAGTTGAACATTTAAATTCCAAATGCTGTTTCCAGCTCGGTTTGTGACGGGCTGTCTCAGGAGATTTCGAATCTATTGTTGCAAAATTCGGTCATTCAGTTGTTTGTGAGCACAAATTCGTATGTTTCTGGGATTTCTGAGTACATCTAAAGCGTATCAACGATAAATAATTTAAAATTATCCGGAAGTATCCAGTCTTACACGTACTACGGATTAATTAATGAGGTGTAAGCTGAGAGCTCCGTTTTGATTTAAACGCTCGTTTACCAATTGCAAGTAACCGCAACTGCAAACGAGTGCGCGTTCATCTCGATCTCAAACGGATAGTGGGAGATAACTGGTTTAATATTCGTTGGATTCACCGGAACGCCATTAGCACCAAGTAATCCAATTGTAGGATAATGCGATTGCACAAGCGGACAAATTAAATCACAAGGATTATGCTACGTGCGAGTTATGGGTACTTGATTTAGAACAAAAGATTATAAATATTGTAGAATGAAAATTGAATATATTATTATGACTTAACATAGCAGCTTTTTGTAACACGCTGTTGTAATACCTATTCTGTTATTTTTATTTCTATGTATATTAAATGATATCATTCACAATCTTTATAAATCTTTGTACATGTGAATATTTCTATAACACATTAACCGAACTTGATTTATACAACTTTGAACAAAATCTTCCACTTCAAAGCCATGAAAGGATTCTTTGCTAAGAAACCGGCACAGAGCACTCAAGAACAAGGCGGCAACAGCATTTAATTGTTAAATAATATCACTCAATTATTTGTTGAATACAACTAAACTGACAAATCCGATAATTAATAACTAGCTAATTTAGTAAACGCATTAGCGAGTATATTTGAACACAGTTTATAACCAAATTAACAACCATTCACATTAATTTCCCAAGTAGTTAAATAGTTTGACGATTTTCCTCATAAAATGTAGTTAGAATAACTCATTTCATCTTCATTAGAGTTAAATCAAGCACAAACAATAAAAGCGGTTGTTCGTTTCCTAATTCTCACAAATTATCTGCCTCAATTTTTGTCTGAATTCCTTTAAAAAAGCAACTAAAAACTAATTGAAAAAACATTCACACCATCAGCAATTGTAAGAGATTAAGCAATTTTCCCTGAAATAATAAATAAATTTTAAGCAGAAACAATAGAATGTGAAAATATACATTTTCATCCATCAATGATGGTATAAAATGAAGAAAGTCAAGAAATTATGATGAGAGCGTAAATGTTTGTGATGTAAATACCAGAGTAAATGATATTCAGTTGTGATAGAACTCTTGCATCTATATTGGGGTTATTAGACGAAATTATGGGTCATGACGAACTAATTTAATAAATTAAGTGTTTTATTGATCTTTAAACTGCACTTGACCATATTATTAAAGAAAAGTCGTGTATATCAGCTGAGATAGATATTGAAATCGATTCAGACATATTATTTGAAACTATTGAAGATATAAATGAATTATAAGACATGTTGATTAAAGCGGGAGCGAAAATAAAGCCGCTTCAAAAAATAGGAGATATATCATTTGGATTATTCTAATAAAAATGTCTGCTTTATAGATATCTGTTAGCACACCCATTACTATTAGGATTATATTTTTGTGGTCTTGGGGGTTTATTGGAAGATAAACCATTAATGCATTTAAATTGTCAAAAAATATATAAAGACTATAGCACACCTATTACATCAGCTAACTTTTGTGCACAATTTGGTTTAATGATTCTTAACGATGTGTATACTAAGAAGAACATCTTCAATATTCATCATTTGTCAGCAGTTGCGGTTCTGTGTTAAAATGAACTATTAGCTTCTCTTTTAACTAATAAAGACGATGGGTTTTTAATTTTAAACTACAAAGTATTTAGGATTAACAAATAAATGTAACAAAATTTCAACATTGTTTATTATTTCTAACTTGTGGATATATTGTAAAATATATTTGCAAATGCAACTAAGAAAGGAAACTATTTAAGAACTTAGTTACAATTAGTATGTTCTAATCAATTATTAGATAATGTTCTTGAGATTTAGTAGGAACTTGAACCAGAAAATTTACACGATGATGAATATTACAGTGTCTTCATTTTCAAACTATTAAATAGAAATATTTTGCCATAAATATTCTCTCTTGATTTTGAAAATGTTTTGTAAGAATCATTTTTAGCGGATGTAGAATGCAGAAAATACATCAAACGCCATTTGACGATTATGCAAGATTTGTGGACAAATAAATGTCCAAATAAATCCCAGTTTGAAGAATGTCCGTACATTTAAAAAGAAAGAATGCTTGTTGTAATTTTATCTTTAAAACAAGAAGCTGATTCTATTAAAAATTCAGGAATGGATATCATTGATGGTTCGTTCATAGGAGAGATGTTTGAAAGTATAGAGCAAAACTTTTAATTTTTCTGCACTATGCTTAATGAAGATTTATTTTCAAAGTTGATTTAAATGCTTTCCAAGCTCTATTTCTACAACTATGAAACCGATGCAATTGAGTACAAGTAAGTGTTTGATTAAAATCCTGCTCCAGAGTTTTTAGATATGATGAGCACATTAGAAGTTATTTTCTAGACTAAAAAATTCACTGTTGAGCAGTAAAAGAAAACTTTACCATAATTTGAGCTATTTTTGAGTTACGGTGCAATTTCACCAGTTTATCAGACCTTGTGCACTATTATTACTTAAGAGCTCAGTGAAGAGCTCTTTAATATTAAGAACGAGTGCTAGAATATCCAGGAGTTCGCTTAGGTTGTGATGAAGCGCAATTTGCTGCACGTGCTGTGCAACTTCATAAAAGCGTCAAGGTTTTAGTTAAAGAGGCGTTTTGACATGGACGCATGGATCCTGAATCAAAAGTGCATTGATATCCTCTCAAAGTTCGCTTCCGAGAATTCATTAGCTGATGTTTCCTTCGACGACCACACAGTCGAACGTGTGGAGGAAATAATTGAGGAGGAAATAACTGAAAAATCCGAAGAACTGTAGGAAAAATAGTCATTCTGGGACAAACTGAAAAAAGATAAGAAGGAGGAGCTAAAGGAGATTCCAGTTGTTCAACCAGTTCAATAACCTGAACCAGAAGAATCGGAATCCGACTTCGAATGTGTTGTTTAGGAGCAGGAACCGGTGAGAAACGTAGAGGACATAGTTCAATCGCTGAAGAAATTACCTGAAAGGGAGGAAAAGGTTGAAGAAATAGAGTCAGAAGGCTCAGAGCATTAAGACCAAGTTGAGAAAGTACAAGTCGTTCAGAAAGACGCACCAAGACACAAATTCAGAACACTAAAAAATGGAAATATATTCATCTCGCAGTCACACAAGAAATTCCAAACACAACCGTACCAATTAATCAGCCACGTGGCCAACGTAGCACCATTCGTTAACAGCTACATCATGAAAGACAACGTTGATGTTGAAGTGGACCTGGTAAAGCGCGATAACGCTGACGATTCGATCATCACGGACACCTTCATTGACATGTTCATCTTTATTGAAAAAGACAAGATGGAACAGCAAATTGAAGAAAACAAAACCGTTGACCACAAAGAAAAACACTACCCAGTTCGTCAGAAAACAGCCATCGCTAAGTAAAACGACATCAACTGGTAGGAATCAGTATTCCCAAGTTAACTTGAAGAAATTCTCGAGTACATTGATAGTAATTAAACAGAACCGTTCTCAGCCGGCACTACATTAGAAGAAGCCAAAGCTGCTAGACAAGAATTCGCTCAGTATTGCTATGGCTGTGGTGATTAGATTAACACCCGTCTTTTTGAGCAAAGGGACGACCCAGAGCTTTCTGAGGATGTTGAAACGTTTTTAACTCAGTAACCAACTTACTGCGAATATCAGGGCAAATGGCTGTGCGTTAAATGTGCGCAGTCCAGGTCATATTTCAAGTCGACTCATCCGAAATCCCTTTCTTCTGGCGCCGTTCAGGTGTCCGGTGCAGCTCTGACCGAGATTTACAGGTTCTGGACTCACTCCTTCATTAACTCAGCTTCAATTACAGAGGAGCTCTCAATTATAAAATAAACTTTAACCAGCACCTACTCCATGGTCCAAAACTGCAAGCTCTTCAAGAGAGTTGAGCAGTCCTTTCTCATGAACTCTCAGAACGAGGTCAAAAACGAATTATTAAGCCTCCAACAGGCCCAAGAAACGCAGTTCATGCACTGCAACTGGGACGGGCTGATTCAACTGAGGGCGGAAATTGAAAAACACGCGAAGCAGCTCAAGAAGTACAAGGGCTGGTTCCTCAACAATAATATTTAGTAAGAGACTGGAACTGTAATAGAAAAGCAAACAACTATGCTCAAATGCGTCGTTATGCACTGCTTTTTCTGCAAAGAGTGCGCGGGAAAGTTCTTCATGTGCCCAGAGTGCAGGTAATACGTGAGCTACGAACACAACTTCGAGTTCCTGATCAAGCACGCTAGCGAAGCACTATGCTGCTCCAAGTGCATCAGACCAATTCACGCGAAATGCGCAGCCAAACACAACTGCACCGGAAACAAGTGAGGTTTTTGATAATTATGCCCATGTGATAATATTAATCAAATAAAATGAATTTGAACGCATTTAATTATAAGATCATCTTTAGTAAAACCCAAGTTGGTGCCATAACATTAATAAATATAATTCTGCGAACATGCATGTAAACGATTCCACTTCATCCTCCAAATGAAAGACAAAGTATTGTAGCGTGTGTTTATAATCTCTAATGTACAAAATAATATTCGTAAAAAGTGATAAAAATTGATTATAATTGAAATGGAGGACTAAAGGCAGACTAGAGACATTGATATTGAAACGAAGTTGTAAGTTCAATCAATAAATATAAATGCCCCTATGTTATACCTCTAGACTATGTTAGTCCAATACCAGGAAAATCAGACCTTAGTTTTAGTGTGTTTATAATTAATAATTTCGGTAAAATAAAAATTTATTCATCGCATATTTTCAATGGGGCATGTAAATATTATACCTGTTTCACTCCAACTATTCTCAACTATAAAAGTAGTTATGTCTTAAGAGAGGCTACTTCTTTGATTTTATTTTTACTTAAATCGACAACTGCTAAATTATGACAGTGTTATATTGATTATATATTATCAATTTAATTATTATTAAGTATTAACTCCACAAGATTTGTAAATAGTTTAATTACTGTAATATTTTCAATATTATTTGTATGAATTTTCAATACTGTTAATTTATTCAAGTTATTTAGAAGACTAAGATTATTAATGCAATTTGCACTCATATCAAGGTATTCTATGTTTTTAAGGTGTTATATACCATCTAAATCATCAATTTTATTATTACTGTGGTCGCCAAGCCAACTTTGATTTCAAAAAATACTAACTATTTCAAAACTATTTTTTGTATTAATTTTAACTATATATTAACTCAATGTTTAGTAGCGTCTCCTTTCTATTTTATTACTTCTTCTAACCTTTTGGGCATAGAGTCAATCAAATGATTGATGATATCTAACGAGATTTACTCCAACGCCCTCTTTACTTCTTCATTTAATAAGTCATATGTGGTACATTCTTCAGGGGAAATGTTTGACTTCAGTTTGGAGACTACATTGAAAAAGTGTATTTTGGTTGCAACATTTGTGATTCTGTTTCTCACATTCTCATCATTATGCGACGCTCTTGTATTGTGATCCGTCGGCTTCGTGTGTGCTTCGTCATTTGAAGGATGAAGTGAAAAAGAAATGAACCGCAGAATTAATTGAATATGTTATAATTAGCATAAATACAGTGATTTAATTTTCAAGCGCAATTATTACATAAACATTTGTTAAAATCAAAGTTGGCTCGGACACCACAGTAGCAATACAGAATTTTTGCAAATTAGCTAACAATTTTATACAATCTATTTTGTTTATGTTTCCTTACTCAATATTTAGACTTTCAAGTTAAACTCCTTTTTAAATTTCGTTTAAGTTTTGCACCTAACAGTAAAGAATATCTAGCTATTTTAAACTTTTAGGGAAATGGTTAAATGACAATATTTTACATATAAAATAGTTAATGTATCATCGTTGTCATCGTCTTGATAATCATCATAAGTTGACATAAAAATTAAAGTGGATATGTATAGATTTGACAAATAATATTATTACATACACGTCAGCGAATTAAACGATTCCACTTCATCCTCCAAATGAAAGACAAAGTATTGTTCAGCGCAAACTAACACGAGCACACGACTAAACTTTCATTCCCAACTACTAAGTTCCCAACACGGGTGTGAAGGATTTCTGTAGAACGGTGCGATGCTCGAGCTGTAATATTTCAATTAATTATTTGATTATTTTTAGTATAAGCTACCTTACATAGTTACACAATGATGTGTGACTATGCAATGTTATTTTTATTGTATATCATGTCTTATACATGAATTAAACTCATTTCAAACACAAATTATTATCAATTTAACACATAAGATGATGTTATTAAATAAGTCACTCTATTTCTGATTTGCTCGTAGCATATTCCCTGCAATTTATACTACCCATCTAAACAATCACATTACCCAACGATTGGATTACGAGGTGCAAGAGGATAACCAATGAATCCTACGAAAACTAGACCCGCTATCTTCCACTGTCCGTTTGAAAAGGCGAAGAACGCGCAATTATTTGCCGAAACTGTTATATGTAATTAATATTTGAATGATGAAATTATAACCTAGCTATCGTGTTACACGTCATTTATAAGACCAAAGTAGGATTACGTTTGAATATTTCCTGATACTGACATATTGAGTATTGTTGACATACCTCCTATGTACTCAGAAATTCCATGAACATAGTCTCCAATATTAATGAATAATGATATTTTTGAGTTGAATAAGGTTAGTTTTGTTTTTCTCTCTAGAAAATTTGGCTGGGATACGCATTTGGAATTTAAATGTTCAACTAAAGCGAATTAATCACTGGACTCGTCATGTTCATAGCCAAGCCGTTGGTGTAGTAAGACCTGTCCAAACACGTTAAATTGAACAGCAGCTAGTTTATTTGTAAATTTGATACTTGGCTGCCGATTCCAAAGCACATGAGTGTGACCGAACTGAACGTGATGTTTATCTCGGAATACTAGAGTTTGATATTTGAACCGAATTTCTGAATCGCCGCCAGATTCGTTAAGGAATTCTAAATCGTGAAGTTAATTACTGTGGTGTCCGAGCCAACTTTGATTTTAACAAATGTTTATGTAATAATTGCGCTTGAAAATTAAATCACTGTATTTATGCTAATTATAACATATTCAATTAATTCTGCGGTTCATTTCTTTTTCACTTCATCCTTCAAATGACGAAGCACACACGAAGCCGACGGATCACAATACAAGAGCGTCGCATAATGATGAGAATGTGAGAAACAGAATCACAAACTGTTGCAACCAAGAAATACATTGCTTGTTGCCTTCAATGTAGTCTCCAAACTGTTTATTCCATTTTTAAGCACTTTGAAGTTACAGGCAAGCTAGAAGCTTCTCATGCCGATAATAGTGTCAGAAAATTTGACTAAGCTGAGATTTTCGCGTTGTTAAATATCGCCAGAGCCATAGATTCGAAACTCGACGAATCATAGCTGAAAAATACTAAGCCCTTCGTGGAATTTCCATGTCTCTAACAACGGTATCTCGTCTCCTGGCCAAATTCAGTTTAAGCTTCTATGTTGCTAAGATAAAGCCAAAACTTACCGAAAAGCATAAATTGGAAAGTTTGAACTTTGCTCGAATGAACCTGAAACAACCAATTGAATATTGGAGAACTTTTTAGTATACCGATGAGTATCGCTCAAAATGCTATGCAAATCGAGCGAGTAGAGTGCTCAGAACACCTAAAGACGAGTGGAATCCGAAGTATTTTCTCGAAGTGTAAAATATGGACTGTTTTCGTGCATGATCTATAGTACGATTAGCTATAGATATAAGGGTCCATTATGGTTTATGCCGTGCGGTACGACCATGAATTCAATTGTCAATTCTTAAGTTCTCAGACAAGTTACACTTCCATCACCTAATAGCATAACTTGAAGTTGCAACAAGATAACGCCCCGACACATTTTAGTAAGTATATGAAAAACTTTTATACTGCTAACAACATTGAGCTCTATCGCTTTCCAGTAATGAGTCCAGACTTAAATCCACTTTTTCACTGCTGGAATCCACTGAAGTCAAACATTTCCCCTGAAGAATGTACCACATATGACTTATTAAATGAAGAAGTAAAGAGGGCGTTGGAGTAAATCTCGTTAGATATCATCAATCATTTGATTGACTCTATGCCCAAAAGGTTAGAAGAAGTAATAAAATAGAAAGGAGACGCTACTAAACATTGAGTTAATATATAGTTAAAATTAATACAAAAAATAGTTTTGAAATAGTTAGTATTTTTTGAAATCAAAGTTGGCTTGGCGACCACAGTATAGACTGGCTTATCGTCAGCTTTTACGAAACTAAGTTCAGCGAAAATTGATCGATGTTAGACGAACTCGCTAGCTAACTAGATATGTTCACCTGGGTTAACTATTCCGCCCCGAACAGCAAGCCTCCTCTGAACTTTGACAGTGACTGAAGAACAACGTTCTAAGTAAGTCGTTTGCTACCTTGGTTTCCTTTCAGACAAAACACGTATTTCAATCCATTCTGCATGAAAATGCTAGATGAACACACTTGAGTGGAGCAATCCTTGAAAAACTGGGTCTTTGAATTTCCAAATTCGCACGATGAGCATCCAACCGTATTCGAAGATGATTCGCACCTTTGAGTGCACCTTTATCCATCTGATGAAATCGTACCGTAACACTCGCATAATTATCCAACCTGAACGAATCCAGATAAACAACCGCAATTCGGAAACACGCCGGTAACACCGAATCCTGTTCCACATTGGCACTGGCTGCTTCCAAAGACGGCGAGTTTGTCATAGTAGCTGCACTCGAAGCACAAATTCGTAATAAATAATGTATTAATATTTTCAGAGATAAGACGCTACAGAAATAAGCAGTTCTTCCGAAATAGCTTACCTATCATTTATGAACAATGATTGGATTATTGCTGTTGAGTGAGTCACGTTATTACAAGGCCATTTTAATTATTAACGGTTTGAAGTTCAAACTTTAAGGATGAAAATGAGTTTTCAAAAGCTTTGGTATAATTAAAACGTTGTATTATTTTGTTGAATAAGTAAAACGATCAGTTTCCATCTTTGATCTGTGATGTCGTTATTACTAAAATTTTGAATAAAGTATACATACACATACATGTATGTATATATTAAAGTTAATTTTATAATTATTGTGGTACTTTTTACAAAAGGGGTTGTATAGGCTAGAATTACTGTCAAAAATGGTGTTTCGGTTTTAAACACACTTAACTATAATTAACTTTAACTCTCTAATATAATACTATAAAACGTACATACGCTTATAATAAATAATAAGTATAATTAGTTCAATATGATTTGATATGTATGTTATACAACAATTACATATACAATACCACAATGCATCATAGTCTTGGGTGTTTACAAAGATAACAAAGATTTATTCTTTGTGAATCACTTTGTGAAAACAAATTGCTATATATACAATGATGTAAAATACTCTTAATCTACTATTCATTTGATATAATGCAACAAATGAAAAGTATCGTGATCAATCAAGATTCAAATTTCTAGCTACAAAGGTTCTGTAATTATAGATACAAAAATAAATAACAAATTAGTACTATCGACGATATATATCAATTATAGCATATAATTTATTTTATTCCACTTCCAGCGTATATGACTTAAAGAAGAATAATAGAGACATTACAAGAAAATATCTAATTGACCCAAGCAATTCATTACCTCAATCATGCTATAGAAGAAATATAGTTTGAAAGTTGTAAGTCAATAAGATAAAGATGGACTATTTCAGAAATATCTTTGTTCGACGTCGCAGTTCAACTTTTTGGCGATAACAATATTGAAAAGTTGGCGTAAGTAATTGTCTCTAAGTCTAAGTCATAAATCTACTTCAGAATTAAATATCTGAACAACAAAAGAATTAAGTAACAAAATACTTAAATCAATAACATGCAAAATCTATTCAGTTAAATTGACTTATCTCAATGCGCTGAAAAATGAACACTAACGTGTGAATTCTCTTCCATTTTATCATAATTAATATCATTTAATATTTAAAAATTAAAAAAATATACATAAATATACCATAAAAATTATGTTAAAAAATTATAAAATAAGATATAACAATTCTTCTCATACTCTCTTAACAGTGATAAAGTCTTTTGTAGTTTCAGCTACGAACTAATCGGTTACTATCTTCTTTTCACCGCTAAGAACTAATCTGGCAATTATGGTGGTCAACTCGCGTTCGATAAATCTTCTAAGTGGTCTTGCGCCGTACATAACATCGCAATCTTGAACCGCAATATCAACAATAGATTTATCTATCACCAGTTTCAGTTGAGTTTCTTCTAAAACTCTGTTTGATAAATCTTTAAGCAGGAGTTGGAATATTGAGCGGAGGGCGTCTACGGAAAGTGGTTCAAAGACGACGATATCGTCGAATCTGTTAATCAGTTCTGGTGGGAAGTGTGCTTTAACAAGTTACATGACTTCTTTCTTTGCTTTGAGGAATGTGCCTGTTTCTTGTGCGTCAACGAGTTATTTTGATCCGAGGTTGCTGGTTAGCATGATAACTGTGTTCGTGAAGTCGACTGTGTTTCCCTGGCCGTCGGTGAGCCTTCCGTCGTCCATAACTTATAAAAGTATGTTGAGTATTTTCGGGTGTGCTTTCTCGATTTCGTCGAATAGAATGACCGCGTATCTCTTTTTAACGACCTATTCAGTTAGTTGCCCAGCCTGGTCGTACCCAACGTACCCTGGTGGCGCTCCAATCAGCCTTGAGACCGAGTGCTGCTCAGTGTACTCTGACATATCAATTCTAATCAGTGCCTGCTCAGTGTCAAACAGCTCACATGCGATTTACTTAGCCAAGTGTGTTTTACCCGAGCCGGAACTACCAAGGAATAAAAATGAACCGAGTGGTTGTTACCTCCTCTGTAGGTTCGCTTTTGAGCGCATGATCGCGTTGCAAACGGTGTCAACGGCTTCTTTCTGGCCAATAACGCGTTCTTGAATCGTTTTGGAGAGATTAACAATCTTTTGACGGTCAGATTGAGTGAGTTTCGCAACTGGGATCCCAGTCCACTTTGAAACAACGATGGCTATTTCCTCCTCGGTCACAACGGCTTTGACTAATGAGTTTTGCTTCTAGTTGTTCGTGCGGGCTTAACAGGACTATTCAAGGGCTTTTATCTGCTCAGTGAGCTCGGGGATCACGCCGAACTTGAGGTCGGCTGCTTTCTCCACTTCACGGCGGATTTCGAGGGTTTCAAGCCTCTCCTTGGCGTTTCTCAGCTTCTCCTTGAGATTGGCCAACTTATCAGTTTGAGAACGCTCCTGCTGGTATTGAGCTTGGACGGGCTCCATTTCCTTGTTCAACTCAGCCATTTCAGCTTGAATTTCCTTCTGCCTCGATTACTATTACGGATCGTTCATATCCTTCAAAGAAGCTAGTTCGATCTCAAGACGAGTCTTCTTTCTTTATAATTTATCAAGAATTTCTGGCTGGGAATCCAAAGCAACGCGAACTGCAGCACAAGCCTCATCTAAAAGATCAAGAGCTGCATCTGGGTTTCTTCTTCCAGACGCACGAATGTAACGCTCCGCAAGTCTAGCAGCTGCAATTAAAGCACCATCGGTAATTTGTAACTAATGGTGAGACTGATAACGTTCAGATACACCACGAAGAATGCTGATTGTATCATCAAAATCTGGTTCATCAACCTGAATTTCAGCAAATCTACGTTCAAAAGCACGATCTTTGGTGATAAACTTTCTGTATTCTGCGGTTGTTGTTGCACCAATGCACTTGATTTCACCTCTTGATAAAGCTGGTTTTAATAAATTAGCTGCGTCAGCTGTTCCTTCTGCCGAGCCAGCTCCCATTAAAGTATGAAGCTCATCTACAAACAAAATGTAGGTTCCTTCGGAGGCTTTGACTTCGTCAATAACGGCTTTCAGTCTTTCTTCAAACTCTCCTCTGTATTTAGCTCCAGCTATCATCGATCCTAAATCCAATGAGAATATTTTTGTGTTCAACAAGCTGTTTGGTACATCACCACGCAAAATACGCATAGCAAGTCCTTCTACAATTTGTGTTTTGCCTACACCAGCTGGTCCAGTTAAAACTGGGTTGTTTTTGGTTCTTCTACAAAGAATTTCAGTTAATCTACGAATTTCAGAATCTCTACCAATGCAAGGATCTAATTTTCCTTCTTCAGCTTTAGATACCAATTCAACACAATATGTTTTAAGAGATTCTAAAGATTATTCGGCATCTTCTGAGTTCATTTGCTTATTCAATGTAGTTGTAAGAGCCTATCTAAAGGAATATATTGGGCAATTTGCTGTGGAAAGACAGTCAGAAAATTCCATATCTTCACAAAGTGCATTTAAAATATGAGGCATTGAAAGGAATTTGTCCTTACGTTCTTCCATAAAACGTTCAGCTCTAGTCATCACACTTGTGTACGAAGAAGTAGGTGATGGATGATCGGGAACTGGTGTGCAGGCTGGATATTTTTAAATTTTCGCCATCAGGTTGTTACGAACTTTATCAATATCACCATTACACTTTTTCAAAAGATTGGCAGCTAGTCCAGATGATTCCTTAAATGCGGCATATGCTAAGTGGGCTGATGAAATAACCGTTTGTTGTTTTTCTCTAGAAATCTTCAGTGCATATTGTAACATGCTTACTACTTATCTAGTATAGTTTTCCATTTATAATCTAAAGAAGTGGAACGAGGTGGGAAATCAAATTGATTCTACGCAATTGATTTACTATTGTTTGAGAAACTTTTAAATGGTTTACAAAATATTTACAGAAATTCTAATTGATTTTCACTACAGTAAATTGATTCGGATTGATTGATGATAGTGATATTAAAAATAAGCTTATTTACCGTTTTTTTAATTTTATAGAAAAAATGAATGAAAATTACTAAAGCTTATACCTATGACTAGCTTATATCGAAGCCAATATAAAGAACTCCACTATAAACAGATCAAAAAGATTATTCCAGCAAAATTTAAATTTAATCATTATCGAGGGTCGTGCTAATATCATTTATTTATAGTGGTTAATTTATCACTTTACTGCGAATTGCAGTGGACTGTTCAAAATCCTGACCGCTAAGATTCTGCCATGGGCTTCATCGAAGTGTTTTTCATCGCATTGAACTCTGAGTATACTCTACTCAATTTGAACCTGAACTTTTTCTTTAAGTTGTGCTTCAAAGTATTACTTGAGCTGGGGGCCTGAGCCTGGTGGCGCAGTTTACAAGTAAATCTCAATAGTCTTCTTCTAACCAATAGTTTTTGCAATAGTTTTTGCAACAGTTTTTACTGGAGTTTTTCTCTCTTCTACTGGAGCTGTAAGGGTCTTCTTCTCCACTTTCTCAGCGATTTCCAGAATATATTTCGCCACCACTAATTTAATCAGGTCCTTGAAGTCTTAATTAACTTTGAAGAAGAGGTGGTACTGATTTGGCTGAAGCTACATGATTCTCGGTTCACCAGATATGAAAACGCCTCTGTTTTACTTTGTAATATTTTCTATGTACTTTATAGCGTGTTCTGGGTCCTTGCACGCGATTTTAGCCTCGTAAAGTTCAGGCTACTTCTGAACTACTGTGGCTGGTTCGCCTTTGACCGTTAAAAATTGCTGATAAGTTTATTTTAACTGTTCAGCATATTTTGAGTCGGCAGTGAAGGACATGCGTTGCTGTCCAGTTGACATTATGGAAATGGAGGGGTTTCCGTGCATAAAATCAGATTACTTGATCTAGAATGTCTATTCTATTGTTTTAATTAGCTCTCTGGCATCATTCACAGTGAAAACAAGCGGCTCTGTCTTGAATTATTTAGGTCTTACAGATTCATTTTTACAAACCTCCGGTTTTGCTTTTGGATGAGCTGTTCTCACATGATCCATCAATTTTACATGAGTAGAGAAAGTTTAATGACAATCTCTACATTCATGACGTTCTTCTTTAAATGGATGCATATTTTTGAGATGAGCCATCAAATCAGCCTAGCTTTTACAAGACTCTTAGCAGTGTCTACAAATAATCCCATTATCTGCGGGGTTAGACGGCTTGATTACATTCACAACATCTTTTTTGGAAATTTCCTGATGTTTTTTCAAGTGTCTCTCAGTATGCAAGTGATTAAAAAGCAAAGTTCTAGTAGGAAACAACTAACCACATTATTAACATGTTAAACGGGTCTTATCATTTTGATCCTAGACGTTATCGTCTTCTATGTAGATCACTGGTTGCGGTATGTACTATTAGTTTTGATCTGGATAGTTTTATGTAGGAAACATCTATTATTAGTGCTATTGAAATAAATTTTGTGAATTAAAATTTTAGTTACCATATGGGGCATGATATAAATTTTGATTCGGATAGTTTGATTACCATTGTTGATCATACGGATTATATGGATTCATTTGACCCGAAGTGGAATATATGTACATTATATAGACTTTATATAGTATTCGACAAATTATTAAAGTTCCAATCCAAATAACTATAATTATAACTAAAGCCAACCAATAAGCGTTAGAAAACTGAGAAAGACGTTATAACGCGTTAGAAATAGAAAAGACGTTAGAAAAATCTCTAACGTACATGACGTTAGAAATTTAATCATTATTTACACTATATTTTAATAAACAATATAAATAAACTTTACAGTTATATTATATCGTATTATAGTAATATAACTAATTTAAATGAATAAATTCATTCAATTAAAGCTTTAGACGCTTGTAAAAACGATATAATATAATATATTATTATACTTGTTTTACAACTATATATTATCTTTCTAAGTTATATTTAAGCGCTATGTGCAAAATATTGTATATTTAAATGTTTGAATTACTCCTTAACATCATTTTAAAGCTAACAGAATATTTATAAATATTTCAAAAATTTTAAGTGAAGTGGGGAAATGGTATATTATTATTTGTATAATACAATAATATGTCAATCCCCACAAAATAAATAAAAATGTAATGTGCTTTTAATGTATGTTTTAACGCGAAAAACGTTAGAAATCCTTAACGTACGTTAGAAATGAAACATTGGGTGGCTCTAATTTATAACTATTTTGAAAAAGCTCCATAGATTTTAATTGAATAATTAATTCGTTATATTTAACGGCGAAAATAAAACGACCTCTTTACTAAATAATCTAAAATATATAATCTAGTGTCTTCAAGAGTTTTGAAAATCTAAAGCAAAAAATTGATCACTTTGTAAAAATATTTGTAAAAATCACAAAGGTATTTGTAAAATCACATATCAGCAAGATAAGCGAACCTAAAGGACTTGACCTAAAAATCCAGGAACCAAAGGTTTTTACCACTGTTTACGCTAAATAAAATCCATTTACGTATGAGGAATTTATGTCAATATCATATTTAAAGAAATTACTTTGAACTTCAAATCGATTATATATTATTAGCGATTTCAATATTATTAGCGATTTCAAAGTTTGAACACCCTTATAAACAAAGTTATGTAGTAGAAGCTAAAGTTATTAGATTGAAGTGTAGATTTAAAACACAATTATGTTATATATTAGATATATAATAATGAATATTTAAATATATCAACTCAAATATGGAATTTAAAAAATTATACATATTTAAACAAATATGGAATTTATAATTCAGAATTAAATCATAAATATATCAGTTTTGAGACATGTGAGATAACCAAAGTAAATAATCTATTTCACTCCAATAAAATGAATTAGATTAATACAGTGGTGGGCCCTCGAAATGCTTTTTTGAATTAGGAAGAAGAATGAAGTTTATTATTTGAATCTTACTTATATCACTGCCCGGCTCAATAATGAGTGTGTTCTCCCTCCTCATCAATACACTCATTAACTCTATTTACTATTGATTTGTAAAGTGCTTCAATCACATCAAGGCCTGGTTGAGCCTTGGATAGCTGTGCTACAATAATTAACGTATATAACTCTGTATATACTTCAATAATAAGTTTCAACTTTACCTAACGTTGTATAATTTAACAATCAAGAAAATTGATTTCTCATTATGAAATGGAAGTGGAAGATCATAAGTAAAATAACTGTTGTTTTAGAGTAGCATCAATATATTATTTAATGCTGGGCCCGACTAACCCACTTGATTCCATTCTTCAAGAAACAAAAATGCATTCATTATTTGAATATTGAGAATGAAAGCGACTGTAACTACCTGAATTATAATTCTAATTAAGCGAAGTACCAATACTTCATCTTGAGCTCCCGGTTGAGATTGAAAGAAAAAGTCCTCCATTGTTTTTCGTGATTAAGAAATACCTAAAATCGTTCAGATTGACCCAGTTGAAGATGAACACCGAGGTCCTCTGCAGGTCCAGTGCTTGCGCTACTAGTTATAAATTACATATTGCGTCCGTATACCAATCATTGGATCCTCTTATTCTTTTCTCCAATCAGGCTTAACTACCATATATTTTCGAGATAAAATCTTTCATAAATTAGTTTTGTTGACTAAAACGTAGAAATTACACAGGGACATCTTAAACAAGTGATATAACTAGTTCAGATTGGTACAATATTTTATGAATTCATCCGTTGGACCCAGAAATGAAGAGAATACAAACGCTTCAGAACTGCCTAAGTTTGTTAAGTGAATTAGTTGACCTTCCCTAAACATCTTCTACCGCGTTTATTTTTGTCATTGCCGTCCTTTTATTGCATGTGGTAATTTCTATTTTTCCTTTTTGGAATATTAAATACCGACTTTGAATAGTCGATTATGGTCTAATACGATCGAAATCATATTTTTGGCCCTCTTGTGTTAATGAGTAGTTCATGAATAATCTCCAACTTGAGATTATTTATTGGAATTTGTCATCCGCATTAGAAGTGGCAAAATATTTTAATATATAATTACTCACATAGTAAACAAGAAAAAGCAATTCCACCTCCCATAACTGTACGGATAAAAGTAATTAAATGGCTGTTCAATTTATCGAAATCGCATCTACATTATTAAGCAAGGATATTACTGCTGGTCATGGAGCTGATTACATAACTGCTGAAATATTAATGCTAAATGATACTCACTACAAATTATTTTGGGCCGACCTTTCTTTTAAGTTGAATATTAACATATAAAGCTTACAGACATTTTTCTATTCAGTAGTTACCTAAAAATACTTGATTACCAAAACTCCAGTAAATAGTCAAGTATACTACTCATCTATTAACAAGAGTATCCATTTTGAACAAGCACTGGATCAAATACTTAACACAAAGCCAAATGAAAAGAATAAGCAGTATATTCTTAAATAATTAATTAAAAAAGAAAGGAAGAAGAAAGTTATTCAAAACATTTGTGCGATCACTGGAAACAGTTATTGTGGCAAGGAACTTGAAAATTACCTTAGGAAATGATCTAATCACCAGTTATTTCCAAAATTTAGTGATAGAAATGTAAATATAACATGTATATACTTCAAATTAGAAGAATTAATTCCGCTCCAATATGCGGATATCGTTTTAATTCATTCAATACAACTTGGGAACGACGCATCCAAAGTTATATTTCATGGAAAACAGGGATTTGATTTTTATTCACACTTAGGAGAATAGTCACTCGATTCCAGCTTCTTTTTGTTGTAGTTCAAAGGCTTCGTTTACCAACTGGCTGATAGGTCGTTTGCCGGGCTATAATTTGATTGCCTCACCTGAAATGAACGCGATGCAGTCTCTTTATTTCGTGAAGCACGGGGTGAAGGTTACAGCAGGTCCCGTGCACAAGATAATGCTTGGAAAGTATGGTCCGAACAAGGGCGGAATCATACAGCAATTAAACATCAACGGCTCGGCCCATTTGTTCATAAACTGCCATTTGGACTCTAAATCGCCCGAATTGCGCCATTCATAAGCTCAAAAGATCCTCTCCTTCGCCTCTTCTATACCCATTGAGCCCGAAAACATTTTGATGAGCACTAAGCTCCACTCCTCAGTCTTCCTTAACAGCTCAAAATAAAATATACACTGTAACAAACTGGTTCTGTTCGGAGATGTGAACGCGCGCCTCTCTTGCACTGAACTGGAGGCTGCTCAAATAATCGAAAACGCGGGTCTTTTTGTGGTCAAGGATAAAAATTAACCGCTAAAAATGTCGAATCCGGTCATTTCAGAGGCCCAAATCTACAAAACGCTCAGGGACTTTGACGAGCTGAATAACGGACTGCTGTAGTTGAAGGAGAGGAATGTGATCGATTTCGCACCAAGCTACAAGCTGAACAGAGGATAACTGTTTTATTAACTGAGAAAACCGGGATGGTGCGACAGAATTTTCTTCAGCGACGACGTATCCACAGAAAAAACAAAATACTACCAAGTAAAAGTACCAGGAAGCGATCACCTACCAGTGGTCCTTGAAGGAACCCTTGTAGTTTGAGTGATATATTTTGTTGATTGAATTATGTTGATTGGATTTAATTATTAAACTTTAATATGCTGTTTAAATAGTAAAGTAAAGAAAATTAAAGTATATTTCATTCAAATTGTATTCAAAGCTCCAGTTCAGGCACGTTTAAAGAGTTATGTCTTTTCACAATTATGTCTGTAAGAGCCTTTGTTGATGATTAGGACGATTCAACCTAATAAAAATTGTCGCGGTGCTTCAATTATTTCGCTTTGCCACTTTTTCTATCTTCTGTAAGAAGAATGATAGTGATTGGATATTTTTCTGCTGCGCCAACTTACCATAAATCATTTTGAGGATTGCAGGATACAGCATCAGACATGATGAAAACAACTATATGCTCATATGAGCCTACTTTAATGTATTACTTAGAAATTTCCATAGCTTTTTCTATAATATCTCCAAATGATTTTTAGTTGCTGGTGGGAAGTAAACATGCTTCTTCTATAGCTTATTATATTTCAGTAAAACCTCTTAAATATTCTTTTGATGTAAGAGGCGATAGTTCCTCATCATTGCATCCTATTCGATAAGAAGGATAACATTCACTGTCTAAACTAAATTATTTCGTCAATTCTGCAATTATATTACACCATTTATTAATATTTGAAGCACTTTACGAGATATCAACACATATTAATGGTAGAAAAGATATGTCAGATGTAGTTGTAATACTTTGACTGTTGTGTCGACTGATTTGAATTCCCATTTGGAGTGTACAACGTATTTACTTAAATAAAGTAAATAACTTCTTAAAAATGTTATTTTATCAATTTAATATGTTATTAGATCTCAAAATATGATGGATATTAATCTTTAATATTTATCAGCCCAACTATAAAGAAGGCTATCTCTTTAATTCTAGATAAATTTGCAGATATGTAGATAAGTTGTGATATACTTTCAAGTAGTGTTTACACACTAAATTACATAACATCATGTACTAAATATATAATATTTAAATGATGTAAACACTGTATATAATTAATTCTTTGTCAATCCAAAGTAATATTTACAATAATATTTACATATATTTGAAGGTTTAACAAATGCATCATATATTACATCTGTACTGAACATCCTTGTTCTCAGGTCTTCATACCGAGATCAATAAGAAATAAACTAGTTCCTCTCAAAAAACTCTCTTACGCTTTAATTTATTCGTTAAATCTCCTCACTAAATCTCTGTACGCTCTTCCGAACTACTTGAAGATCTTTATGTTATAAGCAGCTTTAGAGCTGTTTATTATTATTTATTATGTTGTATTTATCATATATCTATTTGACAGTCATATTTTGTTTCTGTTTCAACTGTTGGAGTGAATATTTGATAGTATTTTGCGATTTTCATTATGACAGTTAGCATTAGTTATGTACGTTACACTAACTTTCATGAATTTAAAAATAACTACAACTTTAATTCCTATCTATTTCTAATAGAGATTTATCCAATTACACATAAACATTCATTTAATAGTACTACATTACCTCGAATACAGACCACCACCCCTACACTTACAGACCCCAAAAGTGCTCAGTTACAGACCCTTTTGATTTTTATTAATAAAATGGTTTATAACTGAATTGTATTTAGGGTCTGTAACTGAAATGCTTTGAAATTTAAGTGATTAAATATTATAGATTCTAACGTGTTTTAAGCCAAATATAAACGAGGAAACTTAATAATCTACAATATATAATACTATTTATGTCGTTATATACATAAAAATAGCAAAAAACAAAAATTTGTTGATATTTGAAGAATATTTTAAGAAAAGGGGTCTGTAACTGAAATGGAAAACCAAATCTGATGCAAGATATAAACCAAAATCAACCAGATTTGCTCTCAGTTATAGACCCTCTGCCTATTTTTTGAAAAAGGCCAGGGGGTCTGTAAGTGAACAGGGGTGGTGGTCTGCATTCGAGGTAATGTAGTAATATGTATCTTTTACAAATGAAAAATGATGCAGTGTATGTGTAAAAGAACACATAGCACATTCATTTTCCAGTCATTTAAACACATAATAATAACATTTAGAATCCACTTCCCAAAAATGCAGGCCGATGTAACGATTGACAAGTATTTTGACGCGATAATCGAGAATAAGTTGCAAATAGTCAAGTCTGCTCCGAAGAAGTACATTAAGCGGGTGGACAAGAGGGAATAGTCGGCTCAAATCGTCACCAACTGCCCTTCAATTTTTTACGCGATTTTGTACTTCAGGAACGAGATTCTGAATTATCTCTTAGACAACAAGGCTCCAATCTACACCACTGAGAAATTTTAAGCTCAGCTCCTGGATGACCCGGAGCCGTTGGATGTTGAGAAGAACACCTCCGCCCTCCTCTTTGCCCTGTGCGTGAACAACGCGTATGCGGTGAAGACCTTATTCGATTCTTTTCCCGAATTGGTCCTCAAGAGCTCCAAAGCCGGCACGTCCATCCTCGAACTCTCAGTTCGCTTCAACAACGAGAGCTGCAAGTAAATCTGGTAAAACGTTAAAGTTCTCAAAACGCTCATCGGTCATTAAAACAAAGCTAAACTGAACCCACTCCAAACAGCATGCTTATTTGGTAGAAACGAGATTCTCAGATTCTGGTACAAAATGATGAGCATGTTCGATGAGCTACGCGCAGAATTCTTCAAAGCTGCTTTGATGTTAAATGATAACTTCAATAACATTGTTGAGCTGGCTGAAGAACTCATTGACTTCGAGGCCTGCGAAACGACAGAAGATGACAAATTCGACTCACTGGACATCGCACAACTCATCATGAAAGACGCACTAGAATACGCAGAAAGCTACAAAGACTTCGACCCAGCGATTAAAAAATTACTGCAATAACTAACCAACTAAGTTGAAAAGAAACCAGCGAAGCTAGGACAACTACTTGTTGTTACAGACACCGCGTACAACGACGAAGAATACGATATGATACAAAACTAAATATTCAACGAAAAAGTAGAACGAATGAAAAGAGGAGAAGTTAGCGATGAGCTAGAATGAATGTACGTATAAGAATATTTTTCATATTATAGCATAAATGCTATAGCAATTACTCCTGGAACTCTCTGTCTTAGAATTTAGAATGTAAATACCAAAAAATATTATAATACATAAGTTAGTAATGTTTATTTATATTTAAGATAAGATTGCTTATATCTTAATAAATTATAAGATATTAGCTAATTTTATGAACGAATGATGTTATAAAAAATGAAAGTGATAATAGCAGCGATACTAAGAATTTCATATTATTACTAATCTAATTGCAATTTCATGTACATAAGTAATTTTCTGTATTTATAATTTAGTTTACATAGTATTTAATGTAATGATACGCATAACACGTACTTGGTCATGTTATAAGCACTTAACTTCTCACACCAAATATGAGATCAAATCTATCAGTTGAGAAGTACTTTGATGCGATTATTGAAAACAAAATTAGTATTGTTTAGTAAGCTCCATAAAAGTATCACAAGTGCTTCGACAAGCGCGAGTAAAGCAATTAGGTGATCTAGAACATTCCGGCGATTTTTTACGCGATTTTTTACCACCGCGATGATATATTATCGTTTTTGCTCGAAAATAAGGCACCATTGTTCAATAAGCACCCACTGTGCATCCCGCGAAATGACCAGCCAGATCCTCTCCAAGTTAACAAGGAAACGTCCGCGTTAATATTTTCCCTGTGCATTAACAACGAGAACGCAACAAAAACTCTACTAACTGAGCACCCGGAACTACTCGATAAATATTCAAAGCTGGGAACAACAGCTTTGGAGGTAGCTGTTCGTTTCAACAAATAAGCAAGCGCGTTCCTCTGGAAGAATAAAACGATCGTGAACAGATTAATCGCCCACTAGAATAATTTCAATATGAACCCGTTACAGACAGCGTGCATTTACGGCAGGCTCGAAATATTGCAATACTGGCGAAAGATGATAGACGAGAACGAGGAGCTCAAACCAAACTTTTATAAAGCAGCTCTGATGCTCAACGACAATTACAATAACATAGTTGAACTAGCTGACCAAATAGTGGACCTGGACGCATTCGACACAACCGAATTCAACAAGCAAGAATCATTTAATCTAGCATAAACCATCATGCAAGAAGCTATGTACTACGCTGAGCAATACCAGGACTTCAACCCGCAAATAAAGCATCTACTATAGCAAATTACAAATGTAGTTCATAAAAAACCAAAAGCTGCTGGACAACTACTTACCGTAACTGATACAGCGTACAACGACGAAGAATACATTATAATGCAAAATGAATTGTAATAATAGAAAGTTGATAGAATGAAAAAGGGTGAACATAGCGAAGATCTTGACTGAATAATAAAATACTATTAATTAAAATCACTATCTACCAATAAACTTCGCCAAAAATATAGACGATATCAGAAGAATTTTAAGGGAGTTCTTAATCAGTATCATTGTATTTATATGCTAAGCTTTTTTCTACAGCTTGTTTATCTGAACTATTTCCTAATTGACTTGCTCCGTCAATTCTTGTTTACTCTAATTAATTTTCTGTATTTCAGTTAATTAACTCTTCATATCTTTTGATCTTTCGTTTACTAGTTAACTTGATAAAATTTGAAGTGTTTTATGTGATTGTTACATATCTTGATTCAAATATTATCAATTTAATAATATTATAATAAGCTTTTGTTAAAAAAGAAAACTCGACACCAATGGGAATTGAACCCACGCTCCCAGAGGGAAATAGATTTCTAGTCTATCGCCTTAACCACTCGGCCATAGTGTCACAATAACTTTATAATTTAAACAATATATCTATAGCTGTATATTCTTTTATGAATTAGACCAAAAACGTATCGACCAAAAAAGGGAATAGTGATTAAGATTTATGAGATGAAGATGGAATGATTGAATTAAGTTATTACTATTGTTGATAAAGTTACAGTTTAGTCTATTTATCAAAAGATGAAAGGAAATAATAATACATGGATTAGGGTTATATATTTTGGAAAACACAGTTCACAGGACTTCTTTACCAGATTATGAGAGTAGGATTTTGAGCCCTTCGGCTGGTTTTTCGCTGCTTACATTTACAAGTTGATAATCAAGTTCGTTTTTGTCGAGTGCGTTAAGTTCGTGTTGTAGTGATTAGAATCGTGGACTTTGCTTGAGGATCCAAACTTTGTTCACGCTCTGGCTCAGTTTCGGGCTTTCTGCTGGTGGGAGGGCTTGAGCTTGTTCGAGTAAGTACTCGTTGTTAGATGGTTCGAATTAAACCACTTCCTCTGTGTCGATCGTGAGTTTCTTCTCTTTTTTGTTCTCTTCAATATCCTTTTATTCCTCTTCTTTCTTCTCCTCTTCTTAAATTTCGTCTTTATTTTCTTCTTCTTTTTTCTCTTCAATAATTTCTAATTTTTCTTCTTTTGGTACTTCACGAATAGTTGAGATTTCCTCAACAATTTGAACCGATTTTTCTGTTTTGGGCTCAAAAACATCAGTTTGAACTTCAGCTGACTTCAAAATGACTTCTGTTTGAACGTATGAATCAACTAATTCAATTGTATTTTGGACTGAGATTTATTTTACTGTTTAAATATCTTCCTTTGGTTCAATTTGTTGCGTTTGCTCGTTTACAAGGGGTTTTGGCTCAGTTTTCTTGATTTTGAGCTTTTTGCAATTTAGCTGGGAGATGTTGACTTCGGGCTCTGTCTGGGTCTTGAATAGTTTTATCTCGTCGAATTTGTACTCGTTATAGATCTGATTCACCGTTTGAGATATAATCATGTCTGTAACTTTGGGAATTCCAGAAGAAAGCGCTAGATTTTAAGAAGCAATAAGTTATTGTGGCTCAGATTCTTGCTGTTATTGCTCAGAATGCTGTGAAGGCAGACTAACGTTAACCGATTCAGGCTGGACCTCAGGCTCAGCGCAAACTTGCTCAGTGCGGTTGATTGATTCACCAACTCTAATCGAATTTTCAATGTGATGCGATGCGCTCACAACTGGGAGGACTGGAATGTGAACTTCTTCTCTCTACGGTTCTCTCAAAGGTTCGTTTGTCAAATCGTTCCTTTCCTTCTTAGGGGAATTTACATGTATACGAAGCTGTGGCTTCATTTCAACACTTCTAGGAGATCTCTATAAGCGGGAACTCACGTATCCTTTGGGAGGCTGCAACTCATCAGCTTTACCACAATTTAATGACTAGTTACCTGGATTCACCTTGGGGACATATTAATGTTGAATTATAGGCTAGACCTGAGCATGTGCGTAGTTTTGCTAACTTTTGTTAAGTTGCTGCGAAATATAAGATGATGCCATTGATTGCTGTGCGATAGATTGTGGAAGTGGTTTGTATTCGTAGCCAATGTACACCTTAGTGCTCTTAATCACGGGTTGTTGATGATTTGCGTGTCTAACGCCGCTTGAAATACGTAGATCGCCAAGATTCATTAGTTCTGAGGTGGAAATATTAGTAAATATGATATGTGTAAATATATTCTTTTCAGTCGAGAACGTTCATCTATTTTTGGTTCAGCTTTACTTGATTCATGTATCTTTGGGCGGAATTGTGCATATCGTTTAATTTTTGTATGGATTCTATTTCTTTCATGATTGCTTGTTTGGCTTCAACGTGTGTTTGTTGGTACATTTTTGTTCCTTTTCTGGTGGTCTCGTGCGCTTCTTTGTAGTTGAAGTTGTATTCTGCTGAGAAGCTTCTTTTTCTGTTCATTTAGCTGTTAATTCTCAATCGGGCGAAGTCGTTATGAGTCATATCCGGTGCTTTGGTTGAGAAAACGTTTCCAGGGTTCTTTTTGAGCGTTTGCTTCGCCTGTTTGACCGTTTCGTTCAAATCTCGTTTTATATACAGTTCGCGGATTTGAACCGGAGTCTTTGGCCTCTTTAATTCCTTCAGTTCTGTTTTTATTTACTTTGCCTCCATTTTACTTTTTGCGATAAAGGGGAGTGGAATGAAAATACATTTATTTGGTTAATTAATTATTATTATATTAAATGAATATATTTATATGTTTACCTGAGTTTTTGTGATGCATTTGGTTAAAACGATATTATAATGTTGATTTTTAAGACCTATTACTTACTAAGACCTGATAGCTACTCGTTATTAACGAGTAATGTTAACAATTTTATAAGTGAACGCTGACCTAACGAAAGCACCTAGTATGAAAATATATAATCAAGCTAATGAAAAAGAACAAATTCAACTCATCTCTTGCCACATTTGCAATTACCACCACAAGAACCACCTCCACAACACTTAGTGGATTGTCTCGGTTCTGATTAACATTAACAGTTGCCTCCACACCCGGCTTTTTATGGATTATCAGCTTATCTCATCATTTTAATCATTTCTTTAATATCATCATTGCTTTCCATAAACCACTTATCTTCCATTTGAAGTGGAGTTAACCTGACCACTTGACCTCTTTAAATAACACAAAAGAATATAAAGACATCATTCATTGTTATTACCAGCAATTCAGAAATAGAATAACTTTATCAGTCAATTACACCTATTAATTCAAAGCAATTTATAATATCGTCGAAATTTTTGGCCTGAAGTTCTATATATGGATTTAATTGTTTTTACTATTATTTTTAATTTAAATATGAAGTTCATTAATGTTATATATTATTTTTTCCTGTTTCGAAACAATAAGATTTCTAGTAGTTGGAGAACGTTAGTCTCTTTAATAGCTATCTATAACTCTTTTATATCTTTTCGGATTATGTTTTAAAATAGGTGACAAATCTACTATCATATTTTTCGATAAATACAATTAACATATGTTTACAAGATTTTCAAGAACTTACGCTTCACAAATTTAATTTTCTGCAGCATTTAATACAGCTAGTTATGAGAAGTTAGCCAAACATGATATATCACAGATCTGATTGTTTTATATTTATAATTCTTGTAAATTAGTAAGATTTTTTAATTAACTAATATCAGTTAATAAATTATGTGATATTTTCAACGATTCCAATTGTGTTAAATACTTAAGAGAGGCTACTTCTTTGATTTTATTTTTACTTAAATCGACAACTGCTAAATTATGACAGTGTTATATTGATTATATATTATCAATTTAATTATTATTAAGTATTAACTCCACAAGATTTGTAAATAGTTTAATTACTGTAATACTTTCAATATTATTTGTATGAATTTTCAATACTGTTAATTTATTCAAGTTATTTAGAAGACTAAGATTATTAATGCAATTTGCACTCATATCAAGGTATTCTATGTTTTTAAGGTGTTATATACCATCTAAATCATCAATTTTATTATTAGCAATACAGAATTTTTGCAAATTAGCTAAAGATTTTATACAATCTATTTTGTTTATGTTTCCTTACTCAATATTTAGACTTTCAAGCTAAACTCCTTTTTAAATTCCGTTTAAGTTTTGCACCTAACAGTAAAGAATATCTAGCTATTTTAAACTTTTAGGGAAATGGTTAAATGACAATATTTTACTATATAAAATAGTTAATGTATCATATGCTGTGTAACTATTCATAAATTGAAACGATTTAATTACCTTATTTTCAAAAGTTAATTGTGAATCCGAAACTTCGTTGTCATCGTCTTGATAATCATAAGTTGACATAAAAATTAAAGTGGATATGTATAGATTTGACAAATAATATTATTACATACACGTCAGCGAATTAAACGATTCCACTTCATCCTCCAAATGAAAGACAAAGTATTGTACAGCGCAGACTAACTCGAGCACACGACTAAACTTTCATTCACAACTACTAAGTTCCCAACACGGGTGTGAAGGATTTCTGTAGAACGGTGCGACGCTCGAACCGTAATATATCAATTAATTATTTGATTATTTTTAGTATAAGCTACCTTACATAGTTACATAATGATGTGTGACTATGCTATGTTATTTTTATTGTATATCATGTCTTATACATGAATTAAACTCATTTCGAACACAAATTATTATCAATTTAACACATAAGATGATGTTATTAAATAAGTCACTCAATTTCTGATTTGAATTAAACTCATTTTAAATTCTCAATAATCCTAAAAACTTTTGAAAACTTTTCAACTTAAGAATTAGACTCACAGTGATCTGATACTCATTAAGTTCAATCTTTTATATACTTAGTATTAATACATCAGAAATAATGTCCCTTTTCATCTTAAAAGTGTATCAAAAAATTAAGAGTGTACCAAAAGAGCCGATATATATAATTCTTATAGGGGTTCAAAAGCACGTCTACTAAGAATGCTAGGCAGTTCTTGATGGATCATGTTTTTGATCACAACACTCCAATTAAAATGTAGTTAACAGATAACAAGTACTTTTCTGAATACGACGCTAAAATGACTGCTAAGTACTAGTTCGACATAATAAATAAAACCCTCTTAATAGACCGGAATAATGAACTAATTAGCTTAGAATTTATTTAACAATTTGATATAAGCAACTTGACCATAACAGATTGTGAACAAATTGAACCTAAATTAAACAGTGAGACCATCAAAAAACTAACAATAAATCACTGCAAACTTTAGAATTTAGATGGCTTCAATTTGGAAAATCTAGAAATTCTTCGTTTATATTCGAATTTCCAACTTGCATATGAAAATGTAAATAAATTCAAACAGCTGAAAGAACTAGAGCTATCTGCTGTAAACTGCGAAGATATTTCGTGTCTGGAGTCAATGCAATAACTTAAAAGACTAAATCTATATATAAACAAAGTGAAAGATATTTCAGTTTTAAAGTAGTTGGTAAACTTAACAGATCTTAATATTTCAGCTAATGCAGGCGTTAACATTACTCCTTTGCAATATATGGTGTAACTGACAAAATTAAATATGTCTTGGACTAATTTTATGAACGTCTCCGTCTTAGAACATCTAGTTAACTTGGAAAAACTTTATATGGCGTAAAACGGGAGAATTCTAGATATTTCTCCACTGCAGTATTTGGTTAAACTCGCTAAATTGGACCTTTCAAGTAACAAACTAAAAGATATAAGTATAAATCAAAACTTGAAAAGCTTACAGTGCTGTCTCTATCACAAAACGAAGGAGTAGATATATCACCTCTGCTGAACATGACACAGCTTACCTACCTGAATTTATCTTCTTGCAAACTTTAAAGTATTTCATATGTAGAAAGACTCGTAAATTTAGAATACTTGGACTTATCTGCCAATGTTGGAATAGAAATATAACCCCTGCAACACTTGATCAAGCTTACATCTTTAAATTTAGAAAATTGTGGAATCATCAGTTTAGTCCCTATATAGTAATTGGTTAACTTGGTAGAACTTAACGCCTCTGATAATGCTGGGCTTTAAATTTAACCGTTACAATACTTGGTTGGATTGGTGAAGTTGAAGTTAAACGATAATGAGCTTACTGACATAAGCTATTTGAAAACGCTGGTTAATTTAGAAGAATTGAGTCTAAATATAAATAAGCAAATATATAATATATCGCCACTTTAATACTTAACCAAATTAACAATATTGTAATTATATCACTGTGGAATTTACGAAATTTCAGCTTTGAGACCACTTACGAATTTGAAAGAGCTAAATTTATCAAAAAATTAGATTACAAATGTTTATCCGTTAAAGGAGCTTAGTTAGATTAAACATCTAAATTTATGGCACAATTACGTTTATGATTTTAGTGCACTTGAGAAGAATCCTAATTATAACTCATTTACTTTAGATTATTAAAAGCTTCCATCTGAAGAAGAATAATTTTACGCTGATAGAATGCGAATCATTGATATCATATTAAGTTAACTAAGATAACTACGCATTATGCATATCTGCTCAAAGTAATCCACAATTTAAAGGTAGAAAAATGAAAACTATCATATAAAGTAAGCTCATCTACACCTATTAAGATTTACCAAGATTATTGCATCGCTTTATTCAATTTTGAATACGGAAACTACTTAATGAAATCGTAGTGATGACTAAAAGCATAATTTCATATAAATAAGTCATATAAAATATATACATAAGACAATAATTTCTTTAATTAATTGATATCTGTGTAACTTTTGATTAAGATTGTGTCAACTTTTAATCATATTTGGTTCAACTTTGACCGTTTTAGTGAAATATATGAAATATTTTTGAGTATCTTATCCACACCGTACCAAAGTTATGCCAAAACAAGTTTAAATTGATGTTGATACTTGCATCGGATGCGGTGCTTGTATAAATGCTTGTCCAAATGAAGCTCTTGAATTAGTTGATGGAAAGTCTAAGATGACTGGACCATGCCTTGGTTCTGGCGAATGTGTTGATGTTTGTCCAGTTCAAGCCCTTAGCCTCAAGTGAGAGCTTTATTTAAATTATTAAATATACCATTATCTTCATTATTTCCTGATAATATCTATGATATTGCAATAATTTGTGTTGCGAAAAGTCCAAAACATAAATCTGTTATAGTTTTGCGCGTATCTGCTTTCTCTATACAACCACATATATTATTATAAAAGTAAATTCACATGATAAGATCTCCTTTGAGTATTACTGGGAAGTGGTCGCTACCTTCCATTTTAACGCTCTAATAAACCGGTTTGATGATCAGATCTGCGAAATCGGTTAGGATTCTGTCCGTCCACCCGATTTTGTCGTTTTGGTATTTTGTGGTTCCTTTAATCACCGGGTACGTTGGCCCGAACGTTATTTTCACCTCTTTCAGGTCGTTAATCCCGTTTTTAAGTTCATCGAAGTTTTTAAGTTCTTTGTACAGCGAGAACTCGGAGCTTTAAGGTTCCTCGGAGGTGTACTTTCTCAAAGCCGAGTTAATTTGCTCGGCTGTACACGAGAGTTTGCAGTTGAGGTTCCCCATGAGGACGGTGTACGCGCGGTCAACTTTCGCCTCTGTGAATATTTTTTGCGATTAAGATTTCTTCTTCTTGGCCTTCGTTTTCTAGTTCTTCATATTTTAATCAGAGAGAGATTTGGAGCGGTTGGTTAGCTGAGAGTTGCTCTTGTACACCTCGAGGTCCTCCGGATTCAGCGGCTCGTTTTCAATTTGCTTGAGAGCAATTTCGTTCTTCCAGACCAGAATTTGGTTCTCAATGTCGATGAACTGCTTTTACCGGGCAGAAACGCTCTTCTAATCCAAGTTGCAATTAACAAAGAGCATCAATTTCCCGTTAAACCGAATTGGTTGCACCACAGCGCCGTAGTGAGAACCGAACTTATTCATTATTTGAGCGGACTCGACTTAAACAAGCTTCCTAATCAGATTTTTAACGCACACAAACGAATGAATCTGATTACAGTGAGAATGCGCAGTAATCTCATGAGACGGCATGATACTCTCCAAATATTACGTGAAGTTGCTTTTGCTCACACAGCAGGAAGATTCGGACACATTAAGCTGCTAGAAATGCAACACAATCAAATCTGCATGTTAATCTATAAATTTAAAATTGTACGCGGTCGATTGTACACTATACTGTACAAACTAAAACTTTACTTACATTTGATGTGGAACAGGAATTATACCACGCATATACCAATATTTACAAATTAGAAAGATAAAATTCAATATTACAATACATAATAACACAACAATACATAATTACAAAACTGTAAATTATCATCAATCATAAGACCGGAAGAGCAGATGGATTGAGCTGAAGATATTTATTAAATTATATTGTTACTTGTTTTTGTACCCTAAAAGCTTCTTTTATATCCTTCATATTGGCTCACTCTTTTGGTACATCTAGAGCGGTGCACATGCATATTTTTGCATTAATAACGAGAATTAATGCGTGAATTTCTGTATAATTTTGAAATATCGTATAAAACACATTTACTCACATCAGTTAGACAAAATTAAATTAAGCTTTAACCATATTGAACTTTGCAGCTTCAATTATAAACGCTAGTCTCTGCTGTAAGTAACTATTGTGAGTAGGCCTTAATACAATATTGCTTGGACTTGGACCTTCATAAGCTACTTCGACTACAATATTTGAAATTATGTTTTTTGAAAACTATTTCGAATCTTTGAACACGTGCCGAGTAATATCTGGATCTAATATATTTATTACATTAGAGGGGTATAGAATAAACTCTTCCACGAAACAAACTTGTTCAAACAGCAACATGAACATTAACTTACTACTGAACTCAGAGAATCATATCTCTGAAGTCAACGTAAAATCAAGTAGAGTAGCAAATTAACTTAACATTGGTGAGTCAAGTTGAACCGCGGACGCTATTTGAGTAGAATATTGTTGAGGTTTTTCTCCTTTTGAACTTGGTGTAGCTTTTGAGATATGTCTCAACTCAAGTCGTCTATTAATGCATGTTTAAAGACCATTCAACTGGAATAAGTTCTTTAGTACCGGCACATCTAAATCTATGATGAAATGTTTTTCTGAAATTTCACGGCCTTTCTTTGACACGGTGAGAACAGACCGTTCGTAACGTCATAGCATTTGGGCTATGTTTGTTCAATCTGGTTTCTTCAGATTAAGTATAATTGATACCTAGCACATGATTGTGTTTGATTTAAAAATGAAGTGGTAAATGACAAGAAGTCGTATAGACACTCAATTAGAATAAAGCAGTTTTTCACGCTTAAATGGTAGAAATTCTAGAAATGCTCTATTTTTGTTAATAATATAACGAAAAATGAAAGGAAAATGATCTAGAATTTATAATGCATTGATTTATGAAAAATATACGTAACTGTAGATTAATAGAATCACACGAGCAAATGATCACTTAGTTCACCGCTCTGTACATCTCAAAAATATCTATGAGTTACTTCTATCACAAGAACATTTTTTAATACTTATGTTTAATACTTATGTGTTATATTGTTCATTGGTTAAAAAGGAAAGGAAATATGAAGATCAGATGAAAAGGATGACCAACATAGACGTGATTTACGGTGTGATGTCTTCTTACTAAGTATTTAAAACATTAAATTAAGATTGAAAGATGTTGTGTTTATATGTATACAAGTGATGTCTTCTTATGTGTTTAAATGGTAATGTGAGAAAAAGAAGCTATCATTTAATTAAAGTCATTAAATAATAAAATTACTCACTTAACTGTAACCTTATCATCAGTACTAAGGCTCAATTCAATCATTCCATCTTCATCTCATAAATATGGACAATCCACAATCCAAACTTACACAATAACGCTACCGTAAACTAATCTCAATATCATTCCTCATCTTCTACTTGGCACTTGAACTACTACATTACCTCGAATGCAGACCACCACCCCTATTCACTTACAGACCCCCTGGCCTTTTTCAAAAAATAGACAGAGGGTCTATAAGTGAGAGCAAATCTGGTTGATTTTGGTTTATATCTTGCATCAGATTTGGTTTACCATTTCAGTTACAGACCCCTTTTCTTAAAATATTCTTCAAATATCAACAAATTTTTGGATTTTTGCTATTTAAATGTATATAATGACTTAAATAGTATGATATATGATATATTGTTACGTTTCCTCGTTTATATTTGTCTTAAAACTCGTTAGAATCTATAATATTTAATCACTTAAATTTCAAAGCATTTCAGTTACAGACCCTAAATACAATTCAGTTATAAACCCTTTTATTAATAAAAATCAAAAGGGTCTGTAACTGAGTACTTTTGGGGTCTGTAAGTGAATAGGGGTGGTGGTCTGTATTCGAGGTAATGTAGTAACATTATTGAATTTCAAATTAAATGAATATATTAAATGTCAAACAACTAAAACGTTTGATTTTTGTAATTTTATTAATTGCATTAAATCTAGTATAAAAGAATGCAATATGAAACATGTTATACGCATGGTGCGTTCTGTATTGATAATAATAAAGAAATATAAATATAAGATTCATTTCAATTTGATACTATTTTAAAATAGCTATTATGTCTTTTTAACCATGATTTTGATACTATAATTTACTAAGATTACCACCACACAAATGAAGTAAATCGAATCATAACTAAGCAACTAAAGCACAATTGAGAACTTTTCGTCCAGATACTACAAGAACATACATCCTTAGGTACTATAACCACGTAAAATGAAAAAGATAAATTAACTTGGAACGCTGGAGAACACAAAGTCAAGCTTCACAAAAACAGTAGGAATAACGGAAGACTCTTAATCCAACCACATGGGCTCGATGTTATGCGATATTTTAGACCTGTGCGATGTTGTTGACGTAAACGATTTGATGTGATTTTAGTATTTTAAGAATGCAGATTCTATTTTTATAATTAAGAATAAATACTTAGAAATACTTCAGTAAGTATTTTATTTGTAAGTCACACTGATAATCTGTTACTGAATTTGAATTCAGTTCACAGAATAACTAAATTAGATTGGGATGTCATTTTTTAGCTTTGTTTTATCAGATATTAGGAATTGAGAATATTGGACGTTTTGTAAAATAAACTATTGTTTTAAACTTAAAAAGCATTATTAAACAATAAAGTTTTCAACGTTAGTTACATATTAAAGACTTATGATTGAATTTTTAATAACTAATTCCATACTGAAATATGAATTGAAATGAATTTGCTATTAAATAGTGTAACTAACTAAAAACAAAAGTCAAAATATCTTAAACAAATTTTAAAATATTAAATATGTAAACTAGATAAGCAAAGTTTAATTTAAATATACAACTAATGTAAAACCAAACTTTTCTACAAAAAAGATCTAAAATGTCTTTTAAAAAATTATAGTAAAAAACTAATTAATCCATTAATAATAAAATTAATATAACGTATACAACGTATATATGTTCACTCTATGATTAAATAGCATACACCATAAGATAAAGTAAAATAGTTTACTTGATATTAAAAAGATGTTAAATCACACATAGAACTAAATACATTAACCGATACTCATGTAAATGACACCTGAGGTGTATTTGACCACTAAAATTTTAAGAATGTATTTGTTGATTTATGTTAATTATCCAATAAAAGCAGTAGCGGATGACACCTATTTCCACTTCTAAGTGCAATTGAACAAACAGTTGAATATAAACGTAACACACAAATTCTATTGTGATTAAAAGCAGAAAAATCATCTTTTATAAATTAATTATGATATCTATGGTGTTTAAAGTATGTTTAATATTTACAGCACATGTTAAACTAGTCAAAATTAATTGTATTGCTTTAGTTCAAATTTTATTACTATGTATAACATTTTCTAAATTTATTATTATCATTGCGAAGGTTTTTGAACATGTTGTATTTTTTGATACAGCATTTTCAGGATTTAACTCCAGTATAATGAGTTATATTAATTGTAAGTTGATTTAATAGTAAAATCGATATCATTTAAATTGTTACTCAGCTAGTTTTTAAAAAGTAGTAAATATTGGAAACTCGATTGAAATTTAGATAATAAGTAATGTTAATAATTATTTTGTTGAGTAGATTATTGATGCAGTTAATAAGAGTTACTTAGACGGCAGCCTGTTTTAGAAGTTTGAAACTTGTTCAAATTTGATTGATGGAGTGAAACATATTTAAATGTTACTTAACATAAATATATCACTTTAAATTTTAATCAAAAATGAACCATTCCAAATATGATCCAAAAGTTGACGTCTTCAATCAGCTAATGATTAAAATAGCCTATGGTTTGAACCAATCAGCTTAATTATTGTAGAAAATTAATAAATAATAATGCAAATGAAACAAGCCGACATGGCTCATACAAGACAATCGGTTAATGTTGTTACATAAATTAAGAAGCATAAGCACTTAGATTCAAACAAAGATGAAAACCATTTAAATTAATTTAAAAATTATCAACATAAATTATCAAGAATTATTAAAATATTAATAATATATATTATTTTTACTTGGTCATAGTAAAATAACTAGTATATATTTATATATTGCGTTTGGATGTATTGTTGGATTGTTGCTGTTGAGAATCTTCTCACTCATGTTGCAAATCCTCAATTATCAGCGGTTGTTCCGAGCCCGCCGGATCCAGCGTTGCCTTAGGCTTCGCCTTCTTGCCTTGCTCCCACACCCTCGAGGCCAGGTGGCGCTCGCGGTGCCCTTCTTCCGGTGGCGTGGCGGTCTCTCTTCTAACCATGTTTTATTGCGATTGTTTCATCGTGCAGAGCGTTGGTGATCAAACTGGTGTAACGCAGCTTGGCTTCTTCGTTAGCGCGCGCCACTGCAAGGCAGCAGTGCTTGCTCAGGAAAGAGTCTGTAATCTCTGGTAGATACTTGGTAAGCAAATTCATGGATTTCTCGTACACAGTGCCGTTGTAACGAAGAACGAGTGGAATCACCCGATTATCGCCATACGTGCCTCCGTATTTGAGAATCTTGCCCTTGAACGCGTTGCATATATTTGCTTCGACAGCGAACGTGACATCAAGGACATAGGTTGCGTTTTGATACTGGAATTCTATATCAGGTTTTTCCAATTTGTCGGATGAGGGTAGGTTACCATGGGCTTTGTCGACCGGGCGAGGGTGACGATGATGGTCTATCTTGGCTAGAACCTTCTTCATAACGTAGTCATGACGAACAGTTCGGATTCCGGCATTTCGGTTGCACTTGATTTCGTGTTGGGCGGTCATTTTCTTTCCACATAACAAGCACTTGCTGTCCGAGTCGAGCTCTTTGTTTAAAACCTAAAATCGGTGTTTTATTAGGTCGAAGAGTTCATTATCAGTCAGATAAGTGAAATTGTTGATGGCATAGCCAATGGCCGGTACTCCAGGATGATCCTGAAGGGTTTTGAGGTATTCTGCGCGCAAAGCTTTGAAGATGCCGACGCCTCCAGCAAGAACCGCTTTTTACTAGGCTTACATGAAGTCGTAGTATAATGAGGGTACGACCATTTCTAGTCCGCCCTTCGAAGCAGAATTTGTGAAGAAATCGGCTTACTCCGTCTCAGACAAGTCCTTGACGGCGAAGAGATCGCTTGCGTACTTGAACACCATCTAGTCAATGGGTCCGTATGTTGTCGAAACTGTCTAATGGTGTCTTGGGCGCAAAGTCGACTAGCGTAGTTTACTTTGGGGAGGACCACGGAACGCAAAAGAAGAAACTTCTAATGGTTCGTGATCGGAGAGGCCTCTAAGACTTTGAGACACTTATCGATCTTATCTATCAACCGCTCAGCGAGTGAGGAGGTTGATGTTTGTGAAAAGGTTTGACCCAAAAAGGTGATTTCACCACCATTCTGGGTAGATGAGCACTTCTCAAGCGCCAGTTCGAGACCTAGCGGTTGAAGAAGCTCAGAGAGTTCCATGAGAACCACGTCCTTGTCGACGTTTGGGTCGTGGCTTATCTAAATGTCGTCTGCGAATACGGTGAGTTGGTAACCTTTAGCTTCCATAGCAGTGATGACGTAGTTCAGACAGATGCTGAATGCCAGTGAACTGACACTATTACCAGCCTGCACGCCTGTAGTAAGTGTATCTGCGTATTTACAGCTCCGCGTGTTTAAATAGGCGCGGTAGTACTCAACAAAAAGAGAATTGACTCCTTGAAGTTGCAGGCGTGCATAATCGCATTGTGGTCTATAGCTTAGTACGCGTTTGTACAATCGGCTAGGGTTAGCGTTTTGCCCTGAACTTTGAATTATTCAACCCTTGCTAGAGCGTGAGTAATACCCCCGCTCTTGAAGCAGAATTGGTGTTCGTGAATATCGACTTGCTGCATCAGCCTCGTTTTTAAACACGAAGAGAACACGGCTAGTATCATTGATTCACAACTAACTGGTCTTAAACCGCCCGACTTCTTTGGGAGAAGTATTGCTCGGAAGCGGAATAATTGTTTGCAGTCTTGCAGATGAGCGGGATTGCTTAACAGCTGGTTAAAGAAGAATTCCAGGATCTTGAGGAGTGCTCGTGCTAATAGACAAGGTACTTAAGGTGTGAACCCGTCAGTCCGTCGTCTCCGGAGCTTTTCCCCTTTTTGATGCGGAGAATGATCGACTTGATTTCATCATTCTTCGGTGATTGGATCCATTTGTTCTTACATCGCGAAGCCGGTTGGCAACGGAGGGAACTAAAGGTTCTTGGAATCCGTGCTTACGTTTAAATTCCTCGCGCTACTCTTATTCAGAAATATAGACGCGTGGTACTTTGTCGTAGTGATCTTCAAGCCTTTGATAAGCTTTGCCTATTGATTGGAGGGCAAATTCGCGTGATACAGCTGTGCGCAGTTTGCGAAGCATTATATTCTCGTCCTCTAAGAAGACGGTATGCTGCTTTGGTGTCGAGACCTTCATTTTAAAAGAGAGGAGGAATCGATTGATGTGCGCGGGGGTTTCCACTTTCGAACATGTGAAGCTTTCGCTTAGTTAGTTGTAGGCTTTATCGAGGGCTAACTTGTCAGTGTTTGAGCAGAAGCGGCTGAGTGTATAGATGTCGTAGTCCGGCAACTATATATTTGCAGATGGGGCAGATACCAAGGTTGGCTGCGGCGGAGCGTTTAGTAACAATTGAGCTATCCTATTACGGCAGTATTCGTTTGTTCTCTCGTGAGTTTCGCAGTTGTATTTGTTGGAGAGCGGAGCTCCACAACCTCGGCATATGGCTTTAGGGTTTGAATTATTAATTGCAGTGCGATATCTCTCTGCAATCTTTTCCGGGTGGTGAGGATTATTCGTATCTTTTGAAAGCGCGTACGCGTGTCCGTATAGACCTTTAATTGTTGGGAAGGAACATGGAGCCACGTTGCACTCGGGGCATTGGAATTAAGCTGTTGGGGTATTTTTGCCCGCTTTTCTTGGGACAATAGCTGGTTAAGGAGGCTATTACACCGGCTAGTTTTGAACGACCTATTATTCCACTTAAGCTGGCACCTGCGGAATTTAAGGCGCCTGCTGGATCGGAATTGAATTTTAAGTCAGTTATCTTGAAAGAACTTGATCGTCAATAGAATCGTCTGTGAGCAAGTCTTTTGGGATTTATTCGTTGGGGACAACATTAGAAGGGAGTGGGAATTTACCTCTCGGTAACTTTTATTTATCCTTTTTCGTCTGAGATTGATTGATTGGAATTTCGTTTAACTAATGATTTGTTGGGACAGTCCCGTTTGACTCCTGATGTTACGATAGAGTTCCCTTACCTTTCCGCTTGCTTGTTATTACAATTGGAATGTTGGGATGGTAGTTTTCATCTTGTGAAGTCGTTGAATTGATGAGAGGAATGATTGTCATCCTCGGAGCTTAGCGTGCATCGCTTGTTTAATCAGCGTACCGGCTTAAAGAAGGCGGGAAACAGTTGGAGCTAACCGGGTAAACCTGGCTTGTTTCTTTGCGTGACTATACGTCGCTATTGCAGCATTTCTCGAGCGAAAATCTGCGCTGTTCATTTGATTTGCCCTGTTCAAAATTGGAGGGCAGGTCCCACTTACCTGTGGTAGATTCGCTTCGCATGTTAAATTCTGTAGACGGACCTACAGCGCGCTCTAAGACAGAGACGCTTTCGTATTCGTCATTTTCAGTGGTGCGGTCGTTGCGTTAATTCGCTTGAACCTCAGAAGTATGCTTGTTGGGGTCTAACAAAGGTTAAACCTCAAATCTTGCAGACTCTCGCTGGCTTTATGAAGCCAATTCAGAACCAACACTTAACATGT
>CAXDID010001053.1:0-63777 GCA_963988835.1 Hexamita inflata
CTAGATTGTAGAACGCGCTTCAGCTCGAGTTCTGGTGAGGAAAAGCGCGCGGACACAGCCTGAACAGTGCGTCGGCAGAATATTTAAAAGCGAAAATCTTATGCAAACAAAGATATTATGTGGTTGGAACGAAACATTTTCGGATTGCACTAATTCAAATCAGCATTCTGCGACAGTCATCTGTCCGCACGAGTGAAATCAATTCGTCTCCCTTCGCCTCTAAACGGCTTGATCTCTATTCACCGTCCTTCCAAATTCACGCATTAATTCCAAACTTCTTGGCCGGGAAAAAGTTACGAATATTTTTTAAACTCGTGCAAACGCAGACGTACCACTCACAGCGCAGTGCTCTTTCAACCGGAGCGCGGCAGCATAAGTGGGCGCCGCCAAACTGGATTAATTTCCAAAAATTCATGTGCTTTTAAATGCCGGAATGGCCGCGATTAAATCAGCGCCTCGAACGTGGCGTGACGTGGTTAGACTAAATGCATCCGGATGGTCTGCAAATACAGTGCGATTGGTCATCGAAGCAGTTGTCCGCGCCTAGCTTTATCTGAACATCTAGATCCGGATCCGGTTCCAAACTGGCTAGAGAACTGCGTGTGGTTCCGATGGCGCACTGTGTCGGGCAGTTGTGTGCTGGAACGGACTAGGCCAGAACGGCGTCCACTTCGCCGCGAACGAGCACGGTACTACGTCGGTGAACTCGCTGCGCAAAGCTGTAGGGCAGTATCTGGCGTGCTCTCGGCAGTCTGGTCGCAGGTGCTCCGATGAAACAGGCTACGCGTCGCTGTAAAATCGTGAGTTGTCCGGCTCTAAAGGTTCAAACGCATTCCACTTGTTTCGAGGAACCTGAAGCGGCCTTCGTTGTTACTATGAAGTTGCAGCGGCGGTTCCTGAGACAGCGCGCGAAACTGTGTCTGCTATGTTTCTGACGCCAGCGGTCGAATTCAGACAAAGCCCTACTTCATGGATAAATCGTTTTCGAAACAGAGTCGCCCACATAAAGCTGCCGCGTTAGTGACGCCAATTAAATTCCTAGATCTTTTCCAACTGTTCGGAAATAACTCCAAACCTGGCACTGGATTTGGATGCACGACAGACTTTGTGCCACAGAATGAAATCAGGCGAGTGCCGGAGCACTAGATTGTAGAGCGCGCTTCAGCTCGAGTTCTGGTGAGGAAACGCTGCGTGGACACCGCGCTGAACAGTGCGGCGGCAGAATATTTAAAAGCGTAAATCTTATGCAGAAGCTAAAGATATTCTGTGGTTGGAACGAAACATTTTCGGATTGCACTAATTCAAATCAGCATTCTGCGACAGTCATCTGTCCGCACGAGTGAAATCAATTCGTTTCCCTTCGCCTCTAAACGGCTTGATCTCTATTCATCGTCCTTCCAAATTCACGCATTAATTCCAAACTTCTTGGCCGGGAAAAAGTTACGAATATTTTTTAAACTCGTGCAAACGCAGACGTACCACTCACAGCGCAGTGCTCTTTCAACCGGAGCGCGGCAGCATAAGTGGGCGCCGCCAAACTGGATTAATTTCCAAAAATTCATGTGCTTTTAAATGCCGGAATGGCCGCGATTAAATCAGCGCCTCGAACGTGGCGTGACGTGGTTAGACTAAATGCATCCGGATGGTCCGCAAATACAGTGCGATTGGTCATCGAAGCAGTTGTCCGCGCCTAGCTTTATCTGAACATCTAGATCCGGATCCGGTTCCAAACTGGATAGAGAACTGCGTGTGGTTCCGATGGCGCACTGTGTCGGGCAGTTGTGTGCTGGAACGGACTAGGCCAGAACGGCGTCCACTTCGCCGCGAACGAGCACGGTACTACGTCGGTGAACTCGCTGCGCAAAGCTGTAAGGCAGTATCTGGCGTGCTCTCGGCAGTCTGGTCGCAGGTGCTCCGATGAAACAGGCTACGCGTCGCTGTAAAATCGTGAGTTGTCCGGCTCTAAAGGTTCAAACGCATTCCACTTGTTTCGAGGAACCTGAAGCGGCCTTCGTTGTTACTATGAAGTTGCAGCGGCGGTTCCTGAGACAGCGCGCGAAACTGTGTCTGCTATGTTTCTGACGCCAGCGGTCGAATTCAGAGAAAGCCCTACTTCATGGATAAACTGTTTCGAAACAGAGTCGCCCACATAAAGTTGCGCGTTAGTGACGCCAATTAAATTCCTAGATCTTTCCAACTGTTCGGAAATACTCCAAACCTGGCACTGGATTTGGATGCACGACAGACTTTGTGCCACAGAATGAAATCAGGCGAGTGCCGGGCACTAGATTGTAGAGCGCGCTTCAGCTCGAGTTCTGGTGAGGAAAGCTGCGTGGACACCGCGCTGAATGCGGCGGCAGAATATTTAAAAGTGTAAATCTTATGAAGCAAAAGATATTCTGTGGTTGGAACGAAACATTTTCGGATTGCACTAATTCAAATCAGTATTCTGCGACAGTCATCTGTCCTCACGAGTGAAATTAATTCGTTTCCCTTCGCCGCTAAACGATTTGATATCTATTCATCGTCCTATCAAATTCAAACATTAATTCCAAACTTCTTGGCTCGGCACAAAAGTTATGAATGTAGTAAAACACGTGCAAACGCGGACGTACCATCCGCCGTGCCGTGTTCTTTCAACCGGAGCGCTGCAACATAAGTGGGCGCCGCCAAACTGGATTAATTCCCCAAAATTCACAAGCTTTTAAATGCCGGAACGACCATAATAAAATCAGCGCCTCGAACGTGGCGTGACGTGGTTGGAGCTAAACGTATCCGGATGGTCCGCGGAGACAGTGCGATTGGTCATCGAAGCAGTTGCCGCGCCCAGCTTTATCATGAACATCTAGATCCGGATCCGGTTCCAAACTGAATAGAGAACTGCGTGTGGTTCCGATGGCACTGTGTCTGGCAGCTGTGTGCTGGAACGGACCAGACCAGAACGGCGTCCACTCGCCGCGAACGAGCACGGTACTACGTCGGTGAACTCGCTGCGCAAAGCTGTAGGGCAGTATCTGGCGTGCTCTCGGCAGTCTGGTCGCAGGTGCTCCGATGAAACAGGCTACGCGTCGCTGTAAAATCGTGAGTTGTCCGGCTCTAAAGGTTCAAACGCATTCCACTTGTTTCGAGGAACCTGAAGCGGCCTTCGTTGTTACTATGAAGTTGCAGCGGCGGTTCCTGAGACAGCGCGCGAAACTGTGTCTGCTATGTTTCTGACGCCAGCGGTCGAATTCAGAGAAAGCCCTACTTCATGGATAAATCGTTTTCGAAACAGAGTCGCCCACATAAAGCTGCCGCGTTAGTGACGCCAATTAAATTCCTAGATCTTTTCCAACTGTTCGGAAATAACTCCAAACCTGGCACTGGATTTGGATGCACGACAGACTTTGTGCCACAGAATGAAATCAGGCGAGTGCCGGAGCACTAGATTGTAGAGCGCGCTTCAGCTCGAGTTCTGGTGAGGAAACGCTGCGTGGACACCGCGCTGAACAGTGCGGCGGCAGAATATTTAAAAGCGTAAATCTTATGCAGAAGCTAAAGATATTCTGTGGTTGGAACGAAACATTTTCGGATTGCACTAATTCAAATCAGCATTCTGCGACAGTCATCTGTCCGCACGAGTGAAATCAATTCGTTTCCCTTCGCCTCTAAACGGCTTGATCTCTATTCATCGTCCTTCCAAATTCACGCATTAATTCCAAACTTCTTGGCCGGGAAAAAGTTACGAATATTTTTTAAACTCGTGCAAACGCAGACGTACCACTCACAGCGCCGTGCTCTTTCAACCGGAGCGCGGCAGCATAAGTGGGCGCCGCCAAACTGGATTAATTTCCAAAAATTCATGTGCTTTTAAATGCCGGAATGGCCGCGATTAAATCAGCGCCTCGAACGTGGCGTGACGTGGTTAGACTAAATGCATCCGGATGGTCCGCAAATACAGTGCGATTGGTCATCGAAGCAGTTGTCCGCGCCTAGCTTTATCTGAACATCTAGATCCGGATCCGGTTCCAAACTGGATAGAGAACTGCGTGTGGTTCCGATGGCGCACTGTGTCGGGCAGTTGTGTGCTGGAACGGACTAGGCCAGAACGGCGTCCACTTCGCCGCGAACGAGCACGGTACTACGTCGGTGAACTCGCTGCGCAAAGCTGTAGGGCAGTATCTGGCGTGCTCTCGGCAGTCTGGTCGCAGGTGCTCCGATGAAACAGGCTACGCGTCGCTGTAAAATCGTGAGTTGTCCGGCTCTAAAGGTTCAAACGCATTCCACTTGTTTCGAGGAACCTGAAGCGGCCTTCGTTGTTACTATGAAGTTGCAGCGGCGGTTCCTGAGACAGCGCGCGAAACTGTGTCTGCTATGTTTCTGACGCCAGCGGTCGAATTCAGAGAAAGCCCTACTTCATGGATAAATCGTTTTCGAAACAGAGTCGCCCACATAAAGCTGCCGCGTTAGTGACGCCAATTAAATTCCTAGATCTTTTCCAACTGTTCGGAAATAACTCCAAACCTGGCACTGGATTTGGATGCACGATAGACTTTGTGCCACAGAATGAAATCAGGCGAGTGCCGGAGCACTAGATTGTAGAGCGCGCTTCAGCTCGAGTTCTGGTGAGGAAACGCTGCGTGGACACCGCGCTGAACAGTGCGGCGGCAGAATATTTAAAAGCGTAAATCTTATGCAGAAGCTAAAGATATTCTGTGGTTGGAACGAAACATTTTCGGATTGCACTAATTCAAATCAGCATTCTGCGACAGTCATCTGTCCGCACGAGTGAAATCAATTCGTTTCCCTTCGCCTCTAAACGGCTTGATCTCTATTCATCGTCCTTCCAAATTCACGCATTAATTCCAAACTTCTTGGCCGGGAAAAAGTTACGAATATTTTTTAAACTCGTGCAAACGCAGACGTACCACTCACAGCGCAGTGCTCTTTCAACCGGAGCGCGGCAGCATAAGTGGGCGCCGCCAAACTGGATTAATTTCCAAAAATTCATGTGCTTTTAAATGCCGGAATGGCCGCGATTAAATCAGCGCCTCGAACGTGGCGTGACGTGGTTAGACTAAATGCATCCGGATGGTCTGCAAATACAGTGCGATTGGTCATCGAAGCAGTTGTCCGCGCCTAGCTTTATCTGAACATCTAGATCCGGATCCGGTTCCAAACTGGATAGAGAACTGCGTGTGGTTCCGATGGCGCACTGTGTCGGGCAGTTGTGTGCTGGAACGGACTAGGCCAGAACGGCGTCCACTTCGCCGCGAACGAGCACGGTACTACGTCGGTGAACTCGCTGCGCAAAGCTGTAGGGCAGTATCTGGCGTGCTCTCGGCAGTCTGGTCGCAGGTGCTCCGATGAAACAGGCTACGCGTCGCTGTAAAATCGTGAGTTGTCCGGCTCTAAAGGTTCAAACGCATTCCACTTGTTTCGAGGAACCTGAAGCGGCCTTCGTTGTTACTATGAAGTTGCAGCGGCGGTTCCTGAGACAGCGCGCGAAACTGTGTCTGCTATGTTTCTGACGCCAGCGGTCGAATTCAGAGAAAGCCCTACTTCATGGATAAATCGTTTTCGAAACAGAGTCGCCCACATAAAGCTGCCGCGTTAGTGACGCCAATTAAATTCCTAGATCTTTTCCAACTGTTCGGAAATAACTCCAAACCTGGCACTGGATTTGGATGCACGACAGACTTTGTGCCACAGAATGAAATCAGGCGAGTGCCGGAGCACTAGATTGTAGAGCGCGCTTCAGCTCGAGTTCTGGTGAGGAAACGCTGCGTGGACACCGCGCTGAACAGTGCGGCGGCAGAATATTTAAAAGCGTAAATCTTATGCAGAAGCTAAAGATATTCTGTGGTTGGAACGAAACATTTTCGGATTGCACTAATTCAAATCAGCATTCTGCGACAGTCATCTGTCCGCACGAGTGAAATCAATTCGTTTCCCTTCGCCTCTAAACGGCTTGATCTCTATTCATCGTCCTTCCAAATTCACGCATTAATTCCAAACTTCTTGGCCAGGAAAAAGTTACGAATATTTTTTAAACTCGTGCAAACGCAGACGTACCACTCACAGCGCCGTGCTCTTTCAACCGGAGCGCGGCAGCATAAGTGGGCGCCGCCAAACTGGATTAATTTCCAAAAATTCATGTGCTTTTAAATGCCGGAATGGCCGCGATTAAATCAGCGCCTCGAACGTGGCGTGACGTGGTTAGACTAAATGCATCCGGATGGTCTGCAAATACAGTGCGATTGGTCATCGAAGCAGTTGTCCGCGCCTAGCTTTATCTGAACATCTAGATCCGGATCCGGTTCCAAACTGGCTAGAGAACTGCGTGTGGTTCCGATGGCGCACTGTGTCGGGCAGTTGTGTGCTGGAACGGACTAGGCCAGAACGGCGTCCACTTCGCCGCGAACGAGCACGGTACTACGTCGGTGAACTCGCTGCGCAAAGCTGTAGGGCAGTATCTGGCGTGCTCTCGAAGAATATATATTTACATTATTGAATATATTCATCTATTTAATGTTTAATATCATAACATATCGATTGATAGAATAAACCCTATTCATTAACAATTTCGTTCAAAGGCAGAAGTTAAACCTCCGTTTCAAAACACCCAGATTAATATTGATGTGTTTATGGCGAGTCAAGTCATCGGCCATCGTGATTGCAATGTTATAATAGATCCTCAGAGCAGATTTAATGTTTCAATATCGAATACTGAAGAATTTCACACCGATATTTCTTGAGCTGAACATATAACTCAATAACCACAAATTGACGTTTTCAATACGAATTCGAATCAACACTAAGGAAGCCCGTTCATCCACCTAGGTCCATCATTTAGTCGCGAGTAATCAGTTTCATCCGATTTAGCAAACGTAATGTTTCGCTCATCGCTAAACTGCAGACAACTCGAGTCTCGAGAAATTCTGGATCGCAATAGAACACACAAATATAAATGCACACTGCGCAACAACATTTTTGGGAGCTTGTTGTCACATCGTCAGTTCAACCCTGAAAAATACAGAAATTCTTCCATTTATGGGTTATTGCGTTCAGATATGTTGCAATATGTGAAAATTATGTACGCAGAAAGAAGAATATATATTTACATTATTGAATATCTACCAAATCTGGTTTCCGTCAACCCAACGTACTTATAACTTTTCTAATGTTGTCAAGCCAAAAGCATCCAACACCTGTCAATAATTTACGGTTCAATGTGTCGTTATATAAAGAGGGTACAGATAGAATAATGCAGAGAGCGAACGCAAAGTAGCAATTTAATAATCATACCAATATATACATATCTACTATAGACATTTTTGCAATTTAATAGCACTCAATATTCATTTGTAGGACGTTCTGTGCATTTCTATTTTTAGTGTGATGAACCGATTCGGTCCAAAATTTCTCTGGGACAAAATAATCAACATTGCCATATTCTCACAATTAGACCTTTCTGGTTCCAAGATTTGTCCCATCGTTCCACTCCACTTATCAATGTTTGTTATCGCAACCGCCCTCAACAAAGAGTATCACAGCCAAGAAATTCTCGACATGCTCAAGTCCATCCCAGATATGACTTGGACCCCGTCCATCCCAGCTCGCTTCAGAGGTATAACCGTCGAAGAAATGAAGAGTTTGTATACCAAAAACACCCAGCGCTTCCATGCTGCTCCAAAGATGACTTATCGCGCTGCCAAAGATCTCCCAGCTTCTTTCAGCTGGTTGAATGAAAAGCCAGAGTGCCTCAAGGTTCGCGACCAAGGTTAATGCGGTTCATGCTGGGCCATGAGCGTTGTCGGTTCTTTCTCCGACAACCGTTGCATCTCTGGTAAAGATGCTATTCGTGTCACATATTCCGAGCAATACGAGCTTTCCTGCGACCACGTAGACAGAGGTTGCATGGGTGGCAGCTTGTCTTCTGATATGTCTTTCTTGAAGAAAACTGGAGTCCCAACCGACAAGTGCGTATCTTACAAGTCTGGCAAGGACGGTGTTAAACATGTTTGTCCAAGAAAGTGCGACGACGGCTCTGAAATCGACATGCACGAAAAGATCGTCAGCTTCGCCAACGTCTGCCAAGGTGAAGAATCCATCAAAGCCGCCCTCACCCAAGGAACCATCCAAACCGGCTTCACAGTCTACCAGGATTTCAACTACTACACTGGAGGTATCTATTAACACAAGTTTGGTGCTTCTGAAGGTGGCCACGCTGTTGTCATTGTTGGCTATGGCGAAGAAAACGGCATCAAGTACTGGGACGTTCGTAACTCATGGGGTACCTCATGGGGAGAAAACGGATATTTCCGTATCATCCGTGGTAAGAATGAATGTGATTTCGAAACTGAATGCTATTTGCAAACAGTGTGAGTGATATTTCGTTTGCGTTCAAAATATGATTGCGAATCGTTGTGTGTACATAGTTTAGTAATAGTATTATATAATTTCCAATATTTATGCTACAACGTTGCCATCACTCACTTTATACGATTTAATTTGAGTTGCAATGTTACGTTTCAAATAACTCCAGGCGCTGCTTGGATTAAAGAAATTGATGAATAATTAATTCTTGTGCTATGAATATTGATGGATTGTAGGGGCTGTGTGAAATATCATTATAACTCAGTTCAACTTAATTCATTTCATTGTCAAATATACAGAACAAGTCTCAAATAGCGAGTGAAATGCGAGTAATTTTCTTGAGTTCGCTAAAGTTAGTATATTTATGAACAACTATTTATTCGGAAAATAATACAATATATTATTCTACAAGATTCACAACAAAGTCGTTAGCTAATCAATTAGGAGCTTATATTGGTTTTCGTCGTCTTAAAGTTTTCTCTTCTAAAAATTTCTGTGTAAAGTGCTTTTTGGGATTTTAAATAGCTGAGCGCATTGACGGACAGATAAGTTATACACAAGCATGTACTCAATCGCTTTTTAAATTAATTATTTATCCACCAAAGAGGTTTCGGTATATTTTTACAACTACAGAGACATAAATAAGTGGAGCGGAATGACGGGTGCGATTTGGTAATTTGAGTATAGTAAAATACATTCATTGTTTTGTTCTATTATGAAGTAGTGTAAAAAGTCTGGGACGAATATTCACCAATTTGTCAGTTCTTTAAATATTAAAATGTAATATACAGAATAGCAGGATACTTATTTTTCAATGTTTCCGTTTCGCGTTATCAACCATTATTTTTGTATATACATTTTTTGTACTTATGTATAATTTGTAGTACAGATAATGAGAGAAAACTGCAAACATCGAGATATGGGGCTACTTACTCTGGGCTTGACTATATAATTATAGTTCATCTATTTAATGTTTAATATCATAACATATCGATTGATAGAATAAACCCTATTCATTAACAATTTCGTTCAAAGGCAGAAGTTAAACCTCCGTTTCAAAACACCCAGATTAATATTGATGTGTTTATGGCGAGTCAAGTCATCGGCCATCGTGATTGCAATGTTATAATAGATCCTCAGAGCAGATTTAATGTTTCAATATCGAATACTGAAGAATTTCACACCGATATTTCTTGAGCTGAACATATAACTCAATAACCACAAATTGACGTTTTCAATACGAATTCGAATCAACACTAAGGAAGCCCGTTCATCCACCTAGGTCCATCATTTAGTCGCGAGTAATCAGTTTCATCCGATTTAGCAAACGTAATGTTTCGCTCATCGCTAAACTGCAGACAACTCGAGTCTCGAGAAATTCTGGATCGCAATAGAACACACAAATATAAATGCACACTGCGCAACAACATTTTTGGGAGCTTGTTGTCACATCGTCAGTTCAACCCTGAAAAATACAGAAATTCTTCCATTTATGGGTTATTGCGTTCAGATATGTTGCAATATGTGAAAATTATGTACGCAGAAAGAAGAATATATATTTACATTATTGAATATCTACCAAATCTGGTTTCCGTCAACCCAACGTACTTATAACTTTTCTAATGTTGTCAAGCCAAAAGCATCCAACACCTGTCAATAATTTACGGTTCAATGTGTCGTTATATAAAGAGGGTACAGATAGAATAATGCAGAGAGCGAACGCAAAGTAGCAATTTAATAATCATACCAATATATACATATCTACTATAGACATTTTTGCTATTTAATAGCACTCAATATTCATTTGTAGGACGTTCTGTGCATTTCTATTTTTAGTGTGATGAACCGATTCGGTCCAAAATTTCTCTGGGACAAAATAATCAACATTGCCATATTCTCACAATTAGACCTTTCTGGTTCCAAGATTTGTCCCATCGTTCCACTCCACTTATCAATGTTTGTTATCGCAACCGCCCTCAACAAAGAGTATCACAGCCAAGAAATTCTCGACATGCTCAAGTCCATCCCAGATATGACTTGGACCCCGTCCATCCCAGCTCGCTTCAGAGGTATAACCGTCGAAGAAATGAAGAGTTTGTATACCAAAAACACCCAGCGCTTCCATGCTGCTCCAAAGATGACTTATCGCGCTGCCAAAGATCTCCCAGCTTCTTTCAGCTGGTTGAATGAAAAGCCAGAGTGCCTCAAGGTTCGCGACCAAGGTTAATGCGGTTCATGCTGGGCCATGAGCGTTGTCGGTTCTTTCTCCGACAACCGTTGCATCTCTGGTAAAGATGCTATTCGTGTCACATATTCCGAGCAATACGAGCTTTCCTGCGACCACGTAGACAGAGGTTGCATGGGTGGCAGCTTGTCTTCTGATATGTCTTTCTTGAAGAAAACTGGAGTCCCAACCGACAAGTGCGTATCTTACAAGTCTGGCAAGGACGGTGTTAAACATGTTTGTCCAAGAAAGTGCGACGACGGCTCTGAAATCGACATGCACGAAAAGATCGTCAGCTTCGCCAACGTCTGCCAAGGTGAAGAATCCATCAAAGCCGCCCTCACCCAAGGAACCATCCAAACCGGCTTCACAGTCTACCAGGATTTCAACTACTACACTGGAGGTATCTATTAACACAAGTTTGGTGCTTCTGAAGGTGGCCACGCTGTTGTCATTGTTGGCTATGGCGAAGAAAACGGCATCAAGTACTGGGACGTTCGTAACTCATGGGGTACCTCATGGGGAGAAAACGGATATTTCCGTATCATCCGTGGTAAGAATGAATGTGATTTCGAAACTGAATGCTATTTGCAAACAGTGTGAGTGATATTTCGTTTGCGTTCAAAATATGATTGCGAATCGTTGTGTGTACATAGTTTAGTAATAGTATTATATAATTTCCAATATTTATGCTACAACGTTGCCATCACTCACTTTATACGATTTAATTTGAGTTGCAATGTTACGTTTCAAATAACTCCAGGCGCTGCTTGGATTAAAGAAATTGATGAATAATTAATTCTTGTGCTATGAATATTGATGGATTGTAGGGGCTGTGTGAAATATCATTATAACTCAGTTCAACTTAATTCATTTCATTGTCAAATATACAGAACAAGTCTCAAATAGCGAGTGAAATGCGAGTAATTTTCTTGAGTTCGCTAAAGTTAGTATATTTATGAACAACTATTTATTCGGAAAATAATACAATATATTATTCTACAAGATTCACAACAAAGTCGTTAGCTAATCAATTAGGAGCTTATATTGGTTTTCGTCGTCTTAAAGTTTTCTCTTCTAAAAATTTCTGTGTAAAGTGCTTTTTGGGATTTTAAATAGCTGAGCGCATTGACGGACAGATAAGTTATACACAAGCATGTACTCAATCGCTTTTTAAATTAATTATTTATCCACCAAAGAGGTTTCGGTATATTTTTACAACTACAGAGACATAAATAAGTGGAGCGGAATGACGGGTGCGATTTGGTAATTTGAGTATAGTAAAATACATTCATTGTTTTGTTCTATTATGAAGTAGTGTAAAAAGTCTGGGACGAATATTCACCAATTTGTCAGTTCTTTAAATATTAAAATGTAATATACAGAATAGCAGGATACTTATTTTTCAATGTTTCCGTTTCGCGTTATCAACCATTATTTTTGTATATACATTTTTTGTACTTATGTATAATTTGTAGTACAGATAATGAGAGAAAACTGCAAACATCGAGATATGGGGCTACTTACTCTGGGCTTGACTATATAATTATAGTTCATCTATTTAATGTTTAATATCATAACATATCGATTGATAGAATAAACCCTATTCATTAACAATTTCGTTCAAAGGCAGAAGTTAAACCTCCGTTTCAAAACACCCAGATTAATATTGATGTGTTTATGGCGAGTCAAGTCATCGGCCATCGTGATTGCAATGTTATAATAGATCCTCAGAGCAGATTTAATGTTTCAATATCGAATACTGAAGAATTTCACACCGATATTTCTTGAGCTGAACATATAACTCAATAACCACAAATTGACGTTTTCAATACGAATTCGAATCAACACTAAGGAAGCCCGTTCATCCACCTAGGTCCATCATTTAGTCGCGAGTAATCAGTTTCATCCGATTTAGCAAACGTAATGTTTCGCTCATCGCTAAACTGCAGACAACTCGAGTCTCGAGAAATTCTGGATCGCAATAGAACACACAAATATAAATGCACACTGCGCAACAACATTTTTGGGAGCTTGTTGTCACATCGTCAGTTCAACCCTGAAAAATACAGAAATTCTTCCATTTATGGGTTATTGCGTTCAGATATGTTGCAATATGTGAAAATTATGTACGCAGAAAGAAGAATATATATTTACATTATTGAATATCTACCAAATCTGGTTTCCGTCAACCCAACGTACTTATAACTTTTCTAATGTTGTCAAGCCAAAAGCATCCAACACCTGTCAATAATTTACGGTTCAATGTGTCGTTATATAAAGAGGGTACAGATAGAATAATGCAGAGAGCGAACGCAAAGTAGCAATTTAATAATCATACCAATATATACATATCTACTATAGACATTTTTGCTATTTAATAGCACTCAATATTCATTTGTAGGACGTTCTGTGCATTTCTATTTTTAGTGTGATGAACCGATTCGGTCCAAAATTTCTCTGGGACAAAATAATCAACATTGCCATATTCTCACAATTAGACCTTTCTGGTTCCAAGATTTGTCCCATCGTTCCACTCCACTTATCAATGTTTGTTATCGCAACCGCCCTCAACAAAGAGTATCACAGCCAAGAAATTCTCGACATGCTCAAGTCCATCCCAGATATGACTTGGACCCCGTCCATCCCAGCTCGCTTCAGAGGTATAACCGTCGAAGAAATGAAGAGTTTGTATACCAAAAACACCCAGCGCTTCCATGCTGCTCCAAAGATGACTTATCGCGCTGCCAAAGATCTCCCAGCTTCTTTCAGCTGGTTGAATGAAAAGCCAGAGTGCCTCAAGGTTCGCGACCAAGGTTAATGCGGTTCATGCTGGGCCATGAGCGTTGTCGGTTCTTTCTCCGACAACCGTTGCATCTCTGGTAAAGATGCTATTCGTGTCACATATTCCGAGCAATACGAGCTTTCCTGCGACCACGTAGACAGAGGTTGCATGGGTGGCAGCTTGTCTTCTGACATGTCTTTCTTGAAGAAAACTGGAGTCCCAACCGACAAGTGCGTATCTTACAAGTCTGGCAAGGACGGTGTTAAACATGTTTGTCCAAGAAAGTGCGACGACGGCTCTGAAATCGACATGCACGAAAAGATCGTCAGCTTCGCCAACGTCTGCCAAGGTGAAGAATCCATCAAAGCCGCCCTCACCCAAGGAACCATCCAAACCGGCTTCACAGTCTACCAGGATTTCAACTACTACACTGGAGGTATCTATTAACACAAGTTTGGTGCTTCTGAAGGTGGCCACGCTGTTGTCATTGTTGGCTATGGCGAAGAAAACGGCATCAAGTACTGGGACGTTCGTAACTCATGGGGTACCTCATGGGGAGAAAACGGATATTTCCGTATCATCCGTGGTAAGAATGAATGTGATTTCGAAACTGAATGCTATTTGCAAACAGTGTGAGTGATATTTCGTTTGCGTTCAAAATATGATTGCGAATCGTTGTGTGTACATAGTTTAGTAATAGTATTATATAATTTCCAATATTTATGCTACAACGTTGCCATCACTCACTTTATACGATTTAATTTGAGTTGCAATGTTACGTTTCAAATAACTCCAGGCGCTGCTTGGATTAAAGAAATTGATGAATAATTAATTCTTGTGCTATGAATATTGATGGATTGTAGGGGCTGTGTGAAATATCATTATAACTCAGTTCAACTTAATTCATTTCATTGTCAAATATACAGAACAAGTCTCAAATAGCGAGTGAAATGCGAGTAATTTTCTTGAGTTCGCTAAAGTTAGTATATTTATGAACAACTATTTATTCGGAAAATAATACAATATATTATTCTACAAGATTCACAACAAAGTCGTTAGCTAATCAATTAGGAGCTTATATTGGTTTTCGTCGTCTTAAAGTTTTCTCTTCTAAAAATTTCTGTGTAAAGTGCTTTTTGGGATTTTAAATAGCTGAGCGCATTGACGGACAGATAAGTTATACACAAGCATGTACTCAATCGCTTTTTAAATTAATTATTTATCCACCAAAGAGGTTTCGGTATATTTTTACAACTACAGAGACATAAATAAGTGGAGCGATTAAAAGTATCAAGAATAAAACAAAATTTTATAATAAACTAAAATTTTATAAATGCTTACGTTCTTTTGACTAAAATATCGTCTAACATCATATAGCATACGAATTATATGGCACATGAGTTATGTTAAACTTAATTAAGTAATGCGTGTACATAGAACATCCTACCCTTGCGAATTAGTAACAATGTGTTAGATAACATGATAAATCGAGTGTTAATGCTGTATTTTCCAGAGAATATTGCAAAATTATGATAATTTCTTGAAAGTAATGAACTAGGGCAATATGAAATATTAATATGTAGTTAAAAATAAAGAGAAATGTGATAAAATTTAAAATAAATAACAACTGTTATTAGACACTTATATTATATCATATGTACAATAGATGATTATTGCTTATACGAGATGAACTTACACTAAATAATTCCAATAATATAAATATTTGTGTTAAAAACTTGAAAATCAATGTTTAACTTAAGTTTAAGACTCTTAAATAACTTTAAATAGAGTATAAGACTAAAATAAAGAGAAAAAATATGAAAACTATGTCTTTATTCTCGAAAAACGCACTATTTAACACCAGTTTTGTAGTATAGCCATCCAATCATTGACAATAGCTTACTTTTGACAATAGTGGACAATAAGACAATAATTGTCATTTACTTTTCACAATAGAAAAAGTGTATTTAGATCATGGATTTTGATACAAATTAATGACTATTTTTACTAATATTATTCTTCAATGGAGTGGTGCAAAATTGAAGCGAGGATATTTAATTTTTATGAAATATTATTATTTTATAAAATATTCTACTTTAACAATAGACGACCGAGCGTCCATCCTGGACAAAAATTGTCTTGGATTTGAATTATATTAAAACTACATATATAAGTATATTTTCACTAGTATTTTTTCCATCGACTTTTTTCTTATATTTCCACACTACTCAAGATACAGTAAATTTTTAGTTATCTCTCTAAATAAAATGTTCTCTGGACTAGTACTTACAGTAACAACTATGCATGGATTGAAGAAATATATTTGCATTTTTGGCCACTGTATCTTTACTGAAGATATTTTTAAACATATTTTTTAACAACGAAGAATTTGTAGTATTTGTGAGATGTATTTAATATTTTAATAAATTATTGTATGCTTGTTAGTTAATGACAAAATACTAATGGTTTTGCTTCAGCTATCTGTAATGCTTTTATAAATTTTATTTCCTCGGATATGTTAGTTTTGGTGTTTCTCGTGAGAATAAGTGGTTCATACCTATGTTCCTGTTGTCAATCAAAAATCATTGAATATCTTCTTTCATTGTCATTTGAAGTGGAATATAGTTCCGCATAAAATACTAGACAAACATAGTCTTATATGGTATTAAAATACAAAGTCATTCTGAAACAAATATTTCTCCCGAAAAATCGCTTCGGTCGTCTATTGTTAACAATGAAATAATATTAACTATTACTATGCATATAAGTGAACTATTTTTTAAACATATATCGGCTCACTCTTTTGGTACATCACAAAAACATCCACTCAATAATCAATTACTTCAATCACAAGAAACATTTAAAAATGCTATATTCATTTATACGAGTCATTTATATGAGTAAAACTGACGTTATTGAACTAGTTTACGTTATTTCAAGTGAATTTGCGTTATTATAAATGATTTACGTTATCACTCGTTTGTCGAATTAAATTTAATTCGCTTCATATATTCTTCTCTTGCACAGCTTACCTATTGATGATTCATAATGAAGAATTACGTCTTCAATGTTAATTCAAACTTTGATTCAAACTTTGGTAATAGGAATTGTTTTAGTTTAATAGCTTTCATCAGAAGATTATCAGAACCAACTAATCTTACTTTAATTCTTTCAATAGCAAAATGTGCTGTTTCAGTGTTCAGTTTTCTGAGTGAGCTAATTATATTAAAATGAATATTATTCATTTTAACGCGTTCTTTACTCCTGTACATAAAGGACTCTATATTTTCAGTGTTAATTATTTGAGATGTCATCAAATTATTTCAGTCCAGAAATGATGGTATTGTTTTATACCTTTAGCAATGAAATAATTGTTCTTGTCTGGGACAATATAAAACCCTTATTGTGCAATAAGAAAATGACAATGGATGGCTATATTTTGTACAGTTTTGAGCTTTTTTAAAAAAGAAAAAATAAGAATAACAGCCTTAATTACAACCGTCATAATTTCATTATTTACCAACTAATAATTATTCTACAATATAATAATACCATTCCCACTCCAATTCTATATGATCCACCGTTTGGTTTACTTCCTAGACACGTAGAAGTCCCCGATTTGCGATCTCTCATTCACGAAGGATATAGTGTCAGACGTGGGCGCGTTGATGAACACGTTCAAGGCTCTGTAAAAGTTCTCAGCTTAAACCGCCCACTAAAATTTAGTCAAAACGCAATTCATTAAGAACCAGTAAACGTACAGCGCGGTGATTTTTTTCAAGGAGAATTAAACGGTTCTGTTCGTCGTTTCGGAGGCAACTGATGCGTTCGAGCAAAAACTGCAGAAAGTGAGCGAGAAAATGTTCAATTTAAAACAAAACGAACGGATCCGGGAAGAAGTTGTCGAAGTGCTCAAGAACGAACTGGAGTGAGTCTGATTTAAGTTCGTGGGGTTTGAAGAATGATAAATATGGTAGAAAATTTATGAAGAAGGAAAATAATCAAATATAATAACACGGTAAAAACTTTAATACTTGAAACGCTATTCTTTCACAATAATCAATATATATCATCACATATATCTAAATATTAGTATTTTATAATTAATAATAATTAACTAATAGCTTCTAACAGTTATTAAATAATGGTTAAGATATGAGTTAGTTTTGTGATTTATAATTATTATAAAGAATTTCGTCAATAATTAGCGAAGGGTAAGCGTAGAAAATATAAATTAGCTATTAACTGCAATTTTGTCAATTATTATACTTTTGTTTATTGTCACATCACACCACTCCAACCACATGAACCCAATTAAATCGCTTATGGAATTTTACTTCGGTGACGTGAATCTTTCACGTGACCAGTTCAACCGTCAGTTATTGGAGACGAACAACAACAAAGTCTCATTGCAGTCGATCAACGACACATTCCCAAAACTCAAGGCCATGCAGGTCTCCGTGGAGCAGATCAAGGCCGCTCTCGCCGATTCCGAGGTTCTCGCCGTTGACGAATAAATGAATTTATCCCGCAAAACCCCATTTGTTGCCCATGATTTCCAGGCCCAGACCCTCTATTGCAAGGGTCTCCCAAAGGGCATCCGCGTTGACCAGATAATGAATTTCCTCGCCCAAGTTGGTCCAAAACCAGAACTTGTCTCCTTCCACAAGAACCTCAAGAACGCCTCCAAGGGCAGTTTTGAGATGATCTTCAAATCAGTTGAAGAGGCCGAACAAATGCTCGCCGTTTTCGGCTCCCAAACCACCGAAGACGAAAAGAAGTGCGAATCCTGCTTCGAACACTTCAAATCGGTCAACATTGACCCAATAAACGCCAACGTTTTGAATGAACACAAAGACTTCTTAGTTCAAAACCTGGTCGTCATCAAAATCGAGCACCACGCCAAGCCAGAGGAAGAACAAAAACAAACCCTCATCAAAACATACGTAAAGGGCCTCATCATCAGCATCCAAAACATTGGCGTCATCGGAGTCAAAAACGGAGAAGTTGACGACAGATTCAAGCCAGCCAGCGAAAACCTCGCCGACCAAGTCGTCACCAGATAAGTACTTCAGCAAATGTTCCAAAAGTTCGGTGAAATCAAATACATCGACTTCTAAATCGGAAACAACAGCGCATACATCAGATTCAAAGAATGCTCACCAGACGCAGCCAGAAACGCCCTCCTCGAAGAAGGAATCGTTATCGGTGGACAAAAAGTCGAAATCGGCGTTTTGAGCGGTGAAAACGAAGAAAAATACTGGGGACAGATATTAGCAGCCGGTGACAAGAAATGGAAAGGCAACAATAAGAACAACAACAGAAGAAAGTGATATATTTCATTGATTCAATCAGAAAATTGTTATGTAAATCATATATAAATATATTTCTATTTTTTGGGACGTTTTTTAACTTAAATACTTGTAGTCATTTATGATAGTATAAAATAGTCCTTCTGAAACAAAAATTTTCCAAATAATCTGCCATCGGGATTCTATTGTTAATTTAATAACAAATTAAATAAATAGGCTATTTGATAATTATAATTTACTTCATTATTATTTGGTACTTGGATTGCACTCACCAGTCTGCGAAAAAGCTCACAAAGAGAACTGCGATTTAATTCAACTTTTATAATTCTCCATTCAATTTATGGTTAATTTGATTTTTGAACCATTTTGTGTCAAATCTCTTCTGTTATATGTTAATGTTTATTTTAGTGTTTTGTTTAATCGTTTATCTCAGTTCAAAAACGAGTGAAACGAATTTTGTGAGTTTCAACTGCCAGCTTGATATTGCATATGCTGGCAATAATTCTGTATCGGAGAGCTTGTTACAGCTTAAGTTTAACTGTTTGAGCCTGTTCATATTGGTAAATACAGAATCTGTAAATAAAATCTGATTTTATCTGAGATCTATTGATTATAAATTAATGAGAAAACGAAGCGTATAGATATCACGTATTTCATTTTCGCTTAAATCTAATATTTATAACTACACCATGCTTTCGATACCAGAAATAGAACTAATTTTAGATTACATAACCGTTAGCTGCGTCACATTCAAACCTAAATAGCTAAATCTGAAATTTGTACATTGTTAAAGCCAAATAGCTGTGACCAACCAATTGCAAAGAGGTTACAAATCTTGGATATAATCGTTATCTTTTGCAACAAAGGTATCACCGGTTAAATTTTATGTGTAATTATATTAAATATATTTTTAGTAAACCAATTAAGCATTACACCAAGATTCGTTAAATTACTAACTCAATTATTCGCGCTTCTCAGCTACATTTACCTTCTTTCCAGTGAGGATTTTAGACTTAATGAACTTTGAGTCTGGGACTTTCTGAGCTCCGATGAACTCGTACTGGAAACTTTCACTTTGTAGCAGATTGTTGTAATCGCAGATGTAATTATTGCACAACCTTATGCTCGTGTTTCTGTGGAGGCTTACGTTGGAGACGTCCCATAACTAATTGCAGCTCAAGTCGACGTGCTGTATCAGGCCGTTGTTTAGATACTACGTTAGAGCAGAGATGTCGTCTATTTTGTTGCAGCTAAGATTCAAATACTCCAGTGACTCGAATGTGTTTTCGGCAAATACTTGTAAGTCTGCAATTTTGTTCAGGCTGGCGTCAAAATGCTTAAGGCGGAGTAAGTTCTCCAACACAGATATGTCACTCACTTTGTTGTTTCTAATCACCAAGTGCTGCAATTTGTCTAGCTTTGCTAGATCCGAAATATTATTGATATTGTTGTTGGCGATTTCCAAATGAAGTAGGTATTCTAACTCGCAAAATTGTGACACCGACTCCAGTTTCGTATCGTTGAAACTCAAATGGGTCAATTGCTTTGGGAACTATAGTAGTTGTATTTCCTTCAATTTCATATGCATTCTTATATTGTTGATAAATAATGATTTCAAATTATGTAACTCTTCAAATTTAACACAATTTTTGTCAAATATTTCATTATAATAATTATTTTATCTATTATTATTGTTTCTTTCAAAACTAATATAATTAAAACTGATATCAAGAGTTGATAAATCTTATAAATGCAATATATCTGCTATAAATATTCGTTTATTTCTTTATGGTACAACAGTAATTTATTTATTCGCTTGATAAGATAAGAACTATAATCGTGAAAAATATTATAATACAGAAAAATCTTCAACTTTGTTATGTGAAAAATATATATTATATGATTTGTTTACTTTTCTAACATTCAGGAAAATGATTAGAAAAATAGACATTACATATACGTTTTCATAAGTAAATAATATACACTGAAATAATTTTATATCATTTGACCTATTTTATAAATATTCGGCTTCATAATTGGTGTGGAATATTAATTAACAATTATGTTATTATCTTATTTCACGCACAAAAATGTATAAAACTGTATATATGAGCTGGTGACTCTGTGGTGACAATATCGAAAATGGTGCAAAACTCTACGCACTGGTGCAAGTATGTATATATTATAATAAGTAATAACTATATTTCTTAGATTAATAACTTTATCTATTAATAGTTAACCACTTCATATATGATTTGATTCGGTGTATAGAGATTTATATCATAAAATAAATTTTTATTTAAATAACAAAATGACATTAATTATGAGTACACAAGGCAAAGACACTGACCAATTACTTACATTTTCAAAATAAGATCAACAACTTTTATGTGAATATGAAATTGATGAAATAGAGACAAATATCAAGTTAACGTTCACAGCGCCACAATATACAATCAACAATAATAGATATAGTATTTTGAATGAATAAAATGATTGGATTGATGTTCTATTACCGTTCAAAAGAAAAATAGATGACGAAACCTAATTATTATCAATTATCTAAAACTTATCAGACAACAATTATCAATTTACAGTAGACAATGATTACTTTTTAAACAACAACAAACTAAAATTTAAAGCAACAGGTTTCAAAGCACTAAAATCAGAGGACCATTACTTTTGCAAAGCGTTTGGTTTAGTTAAAGGAACTATTTATGAACGTGACGAATAAGGTTTTATAACCGCAACAAATATTTTATACCCGTATATTTACAAGTATATTTGCATCAACTGTTATGATATTTAAGACTATACACTAATTGATCAAGGTTAGAAACGTTATTTACTTTTGAAATAATTTAGAACATGGAATGCAGGAACAATAACATAGGTCACGTCAGACATCATTGTCACATTTCAAGTTAATTAACTTATTAAAGGTTTTAGAATTTAATTTCAAGATGAAATGTATCAAGATTTGTAACTGAATGGAGACGAATATACTTTAGAACTGTATATCAACAAAAGTAAGAAAGTATTAATGCGAATGTAGTAGTAAGAAGAAGCGCGTATACTTAAAGAATAGGAATTTGAGTATAAAAAATAATTAGAATAATAACGTTAAGCATCAGTTCAATAATAATATATTGAACAAGAGTAACAAGCATAGCAACAAGCACAAAATATTTAATTTTAATAAGAAAGTGATTTATAGAAACAAGAAGATTTATGGAGAACGACAAGTATCCAAATCCCAAATGATAACGAGTACAAAAAGAACATCAACTATAATTATGACATTTTATAATAAAAGAAGGGTTAGAAAGCAAAATTAGGTAAAATGTACAAAAAGAAATAATTAAAAGCACAATAGTTTTTATTAGGAGTCTAAATGTTAGATGAAGAAATAGAAGAATTAGAAGAGTCACGTTTGAAGATGTTATTAAGCGTGAATAAGAATGATGTTAAGATGTCTGTATAGGACTTAAGTGATACAGCAGAAGGTTAATTTCCTAAAGTAGTAAAACGTGATCCAAACGAGTAGATAAATTTAAGTGACAAGCCATCTATATAAGAACCTATAGCTATATAAGATCTTAATGATAGTGTTCATCCACCAATTGTTAAAGTTGACCCGAATGAAGTTGTGAATTAATAACTATAATCATAACATCAACAACAACAAGAACCATAACTTTAGTAACAAACCGAACATCCGCCAGTTGTTAAAGTTGACCCAAATGAAACTATTTAGTCGCAAGATCAATCATGGACTTTTGATACAAACAAAGTTGATATACCTATAATTAAAAACGAGAATTAAACTAAATAAATAGAAGAATATTTATATTAATAACAATAGAATGAAGAGTAACAAAAAGAATTAGAATATCATTATCAATAAATGTGGATAGGTTATTTAGAAAGGTTAGAATATTTATTACGTCAAGTTTAAACAAAAGAATAATATGATGTAGTAGAGTAATTAATGTTAGAAAATACAGATTACATGTAACAAAATTTGAATGATTAATAGCGTCATAAGTTAACATAAGAAATATTTGATGCAGTAGTTAGATACGAAAGTAACGAAGAATATTAAGAATATAACCCGAATCATGAAAAAATAGAAGAACTTTAATAAATAGAAGAACCTTAACAAATAGAAGAACAATAAGAACCAGAAGAAGTATAATATATTAAACAAGAATACCCAGATATACATTTAGATTAAGCATAAGTTTAATAAATGTATGATTAACCATTTGATTAATAATTACCACTTATGACAACTTAATAATTAAAGAACGCATATATTAAATAAGAATAATCTTAACAAGTCAGAGATTTTATAATTGAAAAGATGACAGATGGGTTAAGATTAGTAAAAAATCAATAATAAGCATAAGATATGAAATAAAAGTATGAAGATTTTAAAGAAATTTTAAAAGGTGATAAGAGCGAAGAACATAAAAAATAAGATAAAAAGATTTATGATGCATTGAGATATCGTTTACAATAGAAATATAAATGATAATGTAAACAACATCAATTTTTTTATTTTATAGAAACAAAGCAAAACATGAATTACTTAAAACCATAAAGCGTTATAGAATATTGTGAAGAAAATACAGACATCTAATTTGAAGAAGTCGTTATTTATTTAGATGCAAAGAATAAGAGAGTAAACAAAAATAATAAATTTGATCCAAAGTCATTAAATATGAAAGTCTTATTAATAGTATTAGTTCAAAATAATAAAGTTGTTCAGAAGTTAGAAATAACTAATAACTATATTTATACTGTAAAGAAGATTTAAGACTAAATGATAAATGAGTCTATTATCAAAATTCATATAGATCACGAGTCATCATCCTTTACAAGCAAAATAGGAGAACAACATGACTTTTATCAAGCGAAGTAATACAGAGTTAGACCTGAAGAAGTTAAATATTTTGATTTAATTAGAATTTAGAAAGAGTTTAATATTGTAGTTTTAGATAAAATATTTGATTTTGATAAGATAGATATTTATCCAGAAACAAAGTAAAAGAAAGTAGTGAAGAAACAAGTTAAAAAGGAAAGTAGTGAAGAAGAGAGTTAGTGATTATATTAGATATATTTTTTGATAATTTGATTAAATAATTAAAATATGAAATCATAACCTTATTTTTTTATTTCCTTATAAAATGAACAATCTTATTTAATAAATTAATCAAAATATGAATTTAGATGAAGGTGACATAGCAAATTTAGAACTAATATTTAAAAGACCTATATTTCAAGCGTATATCTAAAGAAGACCAGATTTCAACCCAAATATGTAAGATGAATATTTCGGAACAATAGCAATGTTTAAATTAACTTATGGTTTAGAAATAGAAGAAGAATTAAGACATGACCCTAATATATAAAATGATAGAAGTTAAACTATTGAGATTATGTGTTATGATAAGAAAGTATAGCCATAGGAATGGATGATGTGTAGTCCATTTATTAAAGACAACACAGGTAACGCAGCAATACATTATAGAATTAATACTTTAAGATAAATAACACCAAAATTACGTAAATTAGAAGAGTATTATAATAAAAAAGCAAACGAATATGTTGATAAATTAGATGAAAATTAAATATTAACTTATGTTGATTTCATGTGGTAATTTCATTTGTGTTATAAAAATGTTTTAAGAGCATACGATAATATACCAAATTATCAACCTTATGATTATATATTATGATTTGATAACTATATTTTGTATTTCTTTATAAAATGTAAACGATTAAATCAGCAGATAAATAAGATTTTGAAATACTTATCAAATAATTAACAGATAATTCATTTTCAAAAGGAAGTTAATTTTATTAAAGTATACAATAATTTTTAGAAGACAAAGATTAATAATTACCTGATATAGATCAAGAGTAATTAGATAGAGTTTTAGAAGTGACTAAAGACACTAAACGTAAAGTAATAAATGAGTTTAGAAATATGGCGATAGAGTTCAGAAAACTTATTTCAAACTATAAATAATCAAAATACTAAATAAAACACGATAATGGAACCGTATATACCTTATAACGAATGAACAAAAAGAGATTTCAACAACTATATATAAATTTTACAAAAGAGAAGTTATAGTCCAAAGATTTTTACGAACAATTAGATATAGATAAACCATTTGATATATCTATATTTGAACTAAAGTTATTAATATCAACTTATTAGAAAGAGACATCAAATAAGAAAAAACTAATAGCATATACTAAATATATTGAAGATCATGTTATACAAGATAAGTAGAACCAAGATATAACTAAAGAGTATTTCATTAGTAATATGAATAGTAAAGAGCATGAGGTCATAAACAAGTGTTTTGAGTTTATCAAGAAGAGTGATAGATTTGATGTATAGATAAAATAAGATAACGTGATAACTAAATTTATAAATATTTTAAAACATTGTTAGCATTACCATTAAATACGAGTGTTAATAGACCCAGAGTTATATTCTATTTCATAGAAGTTAGTTCCACTTTTAGTTATGAAAAGTTTCCAGATATATTTGTGTTACCCAGATACATACAAGATAGTTAATAGTTAAGTATTCAATTTCAATATTCCAATATGTTATACATCGCCAATAGACGCAGATTCATTGTTTATAAACGATATCAATAAACAAGATTACCACTTAACTAAAAACTAAACCTATTTACATAAATTAGTGTTTGAAAAAGAGACATCAAATGTTATTCATCATAAGAATTTTAACTAATTTGATAATAATATATAAAACTTATTAGAAGTAAAACCTGATAAAAACAATACAAGTCACTAAAAACATATGAAATTGCATTCAATGGGATAATAAGATTATAAAGAGTCATATTTTAGAAATTATATAGATATCATACAGTATAGAGATCAATTAACATTTTATAAACATTTTATAGAAAATACACCAAACGATAGTGAGAAGTTAGAATATTTATTTGAGTCAACATTCGGAGTACAACCAGTTTCTTTTACAATTGATGAACTAATAGAAACAATTAGATATAGAATAAGAATTGTAAATATCACAAAACAATACAAAGAGTTATAACCAAATGTCACTTTATAATAATTTATTGATTATAAAATTTGAAACTTATAAATATTATTTTTTTAACATTAAATAAAAACAAATGTCGATCAACATTAAAAATTTTACCATTCCAGAATTAAAAGTTCTTTTATAAGATTTTGATTTTGATGAAAAGAGTATGAAAACTATAAAGAACAAAATTAAGAAACTTAAAATAATAGAAGAGATGTAAAGAATTATGCCTGATTTTGAAGCGATGAAATAACAAGAGATTAGTTAAAAGAAGAAATTATCTATAATAGACGAGATGTAAAGAATTATGCCTGATTTTGAAGCGATGAAATAACAAGAGATTAGTTAAAAGAAGAAATTATCTATAATAGACGAGATGTAAAGAATTATGCCTGATTTTGAAGCGATGAAATAATATGAGAACGATTATAAATAGAAGATTTAGAATAAAAATATATAATTAGAAGAATAAATTAAATCGTATAGTAAAGAAGATATAAATAATTATTTAGATCAAAAACAGCCAGATATCAAAGGTGTAATTAGATTTGACGGAGACAGTAATAGAATTATGATTAAGTATCATTTAGACGATATCATGAAATATTATAAAGGTAAATTTATTAGAATATACTATAGAGATGAAGAAGATAAGACGTTAATATTTGTATACCCGATTAAAAATAGACTTATTTTACTTATAAGAAATGCAATATATAAAGGAGTTCATTTATTAGAAAATGAAACAACAAGTGATTAGGAATTATAGCGTAAAATGTTACATGCATATAAAATAGAGATACTTATAGCAGAGAATGTATTTAATAAGAATTTATTAGAAAATGAAAAGAGATTAGATGATATTGATAAATATCTTAAAGAGAAATAGAAGAAATAATTGGTTAAGTCTATTGATTTGAAAACAAATAAAAAGAACAAAGGCGCATACTTTAACTTTATAAACAAAATACCTTAAATTAATCTTTAAAGATATTAAATTGGAAATAATTTAGAGTAACATTTAGAATTATCAAGAAAAGCATAATGTTTTATATATGCGTTATAAATGTCTAAATAATATACTAATTAAGAAATATAGGCAATTTTAATTTAAGTTTAATCAAATTTACAACTATTTTCATTAACATAGATTAAGAATATCAAACATATAGGACCAATGTGTATACACGTATATCAAGAATCAAATAAATAAGTTAGATTGATGAATATTAAAGGTGATATAAATGATTTGAGACAATAGTAAAAAGATGTAGTTCATATTAGTTTGTATAGAGAACACTATTTCATATATGATACGAATGTAGAAGTAAGTAACTTTTGGTTGAACAACTTTTAAAAATATAAAACTTATCAAAAGTATTTAGACAACACCAATATTGTATAAGTTAGAGAAACATAAAACAACATATGTGTCACAACAGGTAAGTCTTAAAATGATAGTATAACAGTTATTAGAATGATGCATGAACTTAATATGTTTGAAGAAATTAAAGATTATAACGAATTTAACTATAAAGAAAATAGCAAATAAGTAATTAGTGCGCCAGATAACGCATAAGACTATTGTTCAGAAACTAAAGAATTTATAGAAAAAGAAAACCATTTTGATAAAATATTGTATGCCGATACAGAAGCATTTACTATTGATAGCGAAGGTAAATTTATAAAACATAAATGTTATTTATGTGTTTGGGCGGATGGAGATATCATTAAGAGTTCAAGAGATGTTAATGGTTTAGTTAGATATATTGATAAATGTTATATTGATGAAAGACCTGTTGCAAAGAAGAACAATTTACCAGATAAATAGGTCTTAATATATATGCACAACTTATCATACGATTGTTAGTTTATACTTAAAGAACAATATCAAATCGAGGATATGATTTAAAATAACGGAAAAGTACTATAATTTAGTTTTTCTATATACAACAGATAAGGTCTAAAAATACAATTTGTGTTTAGAGATTCATACATTATGATTTCCAAAAAATTGAGCGAATTACCAGAAATGTTTTTGAGTATTGAAGAATAGAAGACAATACAAAAAGAAATTATGTGTTACAACTATTACACCGAAGAAAGATATGTTAATAATATTGGTAATATTGAAGAGGCATCTAAATTTATATCTAATCATACTAAATAAGAGTTCATTTCAGTTTTAAAGAAGAGTGATTGTATGATTGGTGATAATTGTTTTGATATGTAAAAGTATGAATTATTTTACTGTAAATAAGATGTTATTGTGTTATAGAAATGTGTTTAGAAATTTGCGTAATTACTGAAAGAAAATATGGATATGAACTTATTTAATTATATATCTATTTCATCATTAGCGTTATCGTATTAGTTAAAGAAATAATGTTTTAATAAAGTGTATAAGGTTAATGGTTTGTTAAGATAGTTCTTATAGCAGTTCGTAATAGGAGGAAGATGTATGACAGCGTATAATAAAAAACAAATCTTAATGTTTAAGAAGATATTAGATTTTGATGCAGTTAGTTTATACCCAAGTGCGTAATATAGAACATATTACCCAGCAGGCAAGTTATATACCTTATCACCAGAACTTATATAACATTACAATGTTAAAGAAAACTTATTTTAGATTACTGAAAAGAGTTCGTCAAAAGATCAAAATACTTTATATTTAGAAGTTAAGTTATTTAAAGGAAATGATTTTATAGTAAGAGGTTTTCCATTATTGAGTTAAAAGGTTGATGGAGTTAGATAGTTTACAAATGATATTGATAAAGAGAATAGATATTTTGTTGATACTATTGGTTTATAAGAATTAGTTTTAAGATAAAATTATAGATATGAAATTATCAGCGGAGTATATACTAAAGAAAGAGACTATACTATTTAAGGTGTGATTAAATATATGTTTGAAGAACGAGTTAAATGTAAAAAATAGAAAAACCCTTTATAAGAAATTTATAAATTGATGTTGAATTCATCTTATGGTAAGACTATAGAAGGAGATAGAAATGAGACAGTTGAAATATATGAAGATTTAAGTTAGTTATATAAGAAATATGATTAGATCAATAGTATTTAATAATATGGAAATAAGTTTTGTGTAAAGTTAGAGAAAGAATGTTGTGAATAAACTGGATATCATCACGTAGGAATTCAGATATTATCGATGAGTAAACGTATTATGAACGAGGTTATGGTGTTAGCAGATGATTTAGGTTTGAATATCTATTATCAAGACACAGATTCAATGTAAATATAGAAAAATGATTTGAAAATATTGAGTAAATAGTTTAAAAAATAATATAATAGATAACTTATAGGTGAACAGATGGGATAATTTCATTCAGATTTTAAATCAAAGTCAGGTAAAGTGGCATATGGTAGAGATGGAATATATATTTCTAAAAAAGTATATTGTGTTAAGTTGCGTGTAGAGAAAATAGTTAAGAAGGATGATGAGAATGAAGTTAAGAAAGATGATAAGAAAGATGATAAGAAATAAGTTAAGTAGTTTTGTTATGATTTCCACATAAGGATGAAAGGAATAACAGGTGAGTGTATTACTTAAAAAGCAAACGATTTATACGGAGGAGATGTGATTAAATTGTATGAAGATTTAGCAAAAGGTAAGCCAATTGAATTTGATTTATGTAATGCAAAAGTATTTATGAAGAAATAAGATGATTATAGTTATATGAATTTAAGCGAGTTTAAAAGAACATTATAATTTTGATAACATATACTAATTTTTTATTTTAAATAAAACAAATGAATTAAGAATAATATGAAGCATTTAAATATGATACAGTTATGAACAAGACTTAAAAATAGTTTATTCCAAATCATTAGATAGAAATATAAGTTTAAAAATAAAAGTGTTTGTCAGATGAATAATGGATTCATATAAAAATACATATATTATTAATAACAATAAGTATTCTAAATCTTATATATATATTTTGTAAGATGTGATATGGAAATATATTTTTTCTAATTTTAATAAAATGTATATTTATCAAATGTATTGCGATTGGATTAACGAAATCAACGATAAGATATATTCTGTTTTAAATTTATAATTAAAACATATGAAAGAATTTGGATAGAAATCTATTGATATTGACGAAGCGTTATTTTATCTATACGATCAATTAAGTTATTTATCAAAGAAAGCAGATAAATTAGAGTAATTTGTTTAATTAATATAAGAGTGAAAACATAGTTAATTTTTTATTTCTTTATAACAAATGAACAAAGAATTAAGTTAAAGTGATTACGATGAAGAGTCAAACTATAGTGAATCAACTTAAGAAGAACTTATAGAAGAATATAGAGATATAGATGATTTTGAAAATTATGAAGTATCAAATTTAGGTTAAGTAAGAAATAAATCAACTGGAAGAATATTGAAACCATGTGATATTGGTAAAGGTTATTTATAAGTTTGTTTATACTAAAATAAAATCATGAAAACATGTTATATTCATCGTTTAGTAGCATAAGCATTTTTAGAAAATCCAAATAATTATAAAGAAGTAGATCACGTAGATTGCGTTCCGTCTAATAACAATGTTTATAATTTAAGGTGGTGTTCCAAAAGCGAGAATAATAAAAATAGAAATGGAAATAATTTTGGAGATAAATTTATATTTGTTGATTAATTACCTGAAGACGCGATAGAGGTGTGGTATTACTCACATTATTTCTTTGAAGGTTATTACTGGTCAGAAACACTTAACTAATTATATTTCAATAATGGAGTTCGTATTAGAGAAGTAATACCTTATATATAAAATGAGTATTATGTTTGTTGTTGTAGAAGCAAATAAAATGATAGAGTTTTATTATCGATGTTAAAACTATAGAAAGGTCTTTTCAATAACTAATGATTTAAGATATAATTATTTTTTCTTTTTGAAATAAAATATGTCAAAAATGGTATATATATCACATTACGACAATTGGTATTTAGATTTGATTTTCATAAAAGATTCAAAATATATATCTAAATAAATTCCAGAACTAATTATTTCAACATTCTATAATCCTGCAAACCATAGAATATTTGTTTAAAGTATTCCAAATAAATAACCTAATGAAGTTCTTAATTCTTTTATTAGTTTTTAAAACTATATTCTTAAATTCGATGACTAATTTATAGAATCAATTACAACAGATTAAGGTAACGAGTATAAAGGATCATTCGATCAAATGTTATAACAATTAGAGATAGAACATAGAACTGTAATCAAAGACGCAAACGATCATAAATCAATGGCATCGATCAACGGCATGTCATCGTTCGTCAGAAATAGTATTATAAATAATTTGATTAAATAAAAAGATGACACAAACGTTTAAAAAGCATGTGAAGATTTTATGTAATATCATAATTTCGAAAGAGTGATTCCACTTTATAAGAAGACACCAAATAATATATCAAGAGATGATTTAGAAAATATGAACGAGTACAAATCAAATTTGAATAAAAAACATATCGATTCATCCAATAAATTCTAAATAGGTGATTATGTCTAAGTTATAAACAAAAGAGAAGACAAAGAAAAGAAACGTTTGAGAAAATGGTCTGAATAAGTATTCTAAATATTTGATAAATAAGGTTAAACTTTTATGATTACACCTATAAATTTTGATATGAAATAATATAAAGATATTTTAGGTTCAACTAAAAAAGATATTCAAAGATATTCAAATGATTTACCTTATTCATAACCTGTTTATAGACGTAAATATTATGAAATGAGAATATCTAAACCAAATGATAAATATTTTCCTTATGAAAGCGAAGATACACGATTATATCAATTTAATAAAATTAATGATTGTGTCATTGATATCAAACAAGTATTTCATTCTATTGAAAATTTATAAAAGTTATAAGATTATATCGGTAAAGGTTCACGAAATATCTTTTATGAAATAGAAAATGATTATGGCAAATTCTTTATACCGATATCAATGATAAGATATCAATCTAATGAAATGTGTGATTGTGAAATAGAGTTTTGGTTTGGTTAAAATAATAAAAAATATACTTTATCCAAAGATCAATTTAAAGTATTCAAGTATATACTATATATTTGAATGTCCATAGACGTAAACTTTGTTTATGTCACATACCAATTACCATCCACGAATATGTGTTTGTATTATTTCCGCCCGAATTTGCATAATCTGCTGTTACAGTCACACTATTTACATCTGCTACACCATATCCTACATCACAACCACTTCCACTATTACTATTTGTCCAAGGTGTCACGAATACAGCATTAACGGCATATTTAAATGGAATACCAAATGTTATAGATTTTTAACCTAAATCTGATCCTACATCTATTTTTCCAAATTTAAAAGTTAAACCGAACATCGTAAATGAATAGTTATTCATAGACTAATCACTTGATATAGAATTTTCTATAGTTGATAATCTATTTGATTAATTAGTATTTACACTTATAACAGATGACATCTAATTTTATAAAGTTGATATATTATTATTTTAAGTTGTTTAATCAGGAATAAGTGTTTATTCTAAATAATTTTTTGTGCCGTTAATTATGATATTTTAATCTATTTATGAATTTTCTAAAGTTATCAATCTTCCTTCTAAAAATGGTATATTATTACTGCTATTTTTCAAATTAACTATATCTTATTTCATAACCGTCACATCAGATTTGATTACTTTTATATCATTTGTATTTTCTGTCACTTTAATCATACAGTTCTAAACATTAGTGTTATTATTTTAGACATCTATTTTCATATTAGATATATCATTATCTTATACTAAATCTTTTGTTTATAGCAATGATATGTTATCATTTTATACTTTTTATTATAAATCAATATCTATTTTAGAATATACATCAATTATATTTGCTTTAGTTGAAATTAAATTATTTTAAACTTCATACTTCGTGTCTATATCAGAAATAGTATAAATATCTGATATATTTGCTTTAGTTGAAATAATAGTGTCTATCTATTTATTTGTATATACATCAGAAATATTAACTTTAGTCTAATCTAAATTATTTATAAGACTCATCATATTTCCTAAAACTATATCACTATCACTTTTAACCCTTTAAACAGAAAAGCATAGTTTCAGAAACATATTCCCTCCGTAGATCCGGGTCAAAATTGTCGTATTAGTATATACTAACGTAGTAGGACTTACCCTCACTCAACTCAGCCGTACCACCAGCGGGCTTTGAATTTAAGAAAATGAAGAACATTTCTCTTTTACTACCAGTCGGCACAGCGAGAACGTCTTCTGACCCATCTTCATTTACAGATAATTAGAGTTGCTATATCAAGTGTTCATCCTTGCTGAATTCAACTTTTGTTCCAAATTCAAGTAGAATTTGGAATTCGATCATTTTGATTTTATTTGGAGATTCATATTTTATTCTACTTTTATTGAGGTACAACATCAAAACTCATATTTGAATGACTTGAATCTGAACGATCACTCCCTCGTCTAATAGTTGAAGAATTAAAAGCGGGTCAATAGCAAGTGAAGTGCAAAATAATGTTATGAAAATCGACACCAAACAAATCGTAAGCCTGTGCCAACAACATAGAACCGTGTTCTATTTATATGATTGTTGACCTTTTTAAAATTTCGATCTTACTTATAATATTTTAGAATATTTAATATTTTCTGCTCTCTTGTAACTCGTACCAAATCCAACAATTGTATTTAACGGTGGATTTTTGGATTGACTATTATTTTAGTCACATAGAAAAGAGAGCGATATTGTTGAGCATGTTAATGGTGTGGTAATCTAATGGTAAGTTAGATTATATGTAAATATCATTATATTATAAATGTGTAAATTTAAGAATTTGTTAACTTTGTGAATCTATGTGAATCTCTTAATAATTTGTAAAATAAATATTGTTGGAAGTCCTATGGAAACTCAATTATTAAAAATAAATGGTTAAAATCATTCCACGCTGATGACATGTTGGTCTAGCAGACCTAACGGCCGTTTAAAGGGTTAAGTTAAAACATTATATCTTAATCTATTTTATTATAGTATTTAGATATGATTTCAGTTTTAGTAAATACATCACTTATATTTGCTTTAGTTGAAATTAAATTGTCTTAAGTTTATTATTGTAAATCTATTTCTGATTTAGTATAAATATCAGTTATATTTGCTTTTGTTGAACTTAATGTTAATAAATTTGTACTAATTTAAGAATTTGTGTCATTTTATTTCAAAACATAATCGTCTAAATCTGCTTTATCTGCTTTCATTGTCTATAATGTTGTAATTTGTGCTTACATTTCTGCGTCTATAACACCTTATGATATAATGAATGAATTTAGTGATGCTTTTGTTGCGGTTAAATCTGTTTTAGTTGTAATGTTATCTGCTTTGATAAGTTATACATCTCCTTCTAATAATGCTTCTTTAGTCGATAACAAACTGACTTCAGTTACTAATTATGATATGATTGCTCCACTTGCTGTTGACATCGATAATGCACTTCCTGCTGTTGCATTTGCTGTTGCTGCTGCCGCTGTTGCTGCTGTGGCTTCAATACCTATTGCTCCAATTGTGATACCTAAACCTATTACTGATGCCTCACTTGCTAAACCGTTTAAATCAGATTTAGTGATATAACTCGCGTCTATCTCATTTAGTAATGCTATAATTTCTAATATTTTAGACCAATGCGCGTCTAATGTTGTGTCTTGTTCAATGTTCTTGGTTTCTATTTATAACAAACGTGTTTCTGTTAAAGTTTAAAATGCTTTAAAATTATTATTGTCTATAAATAGTTGTTATATCTATTAAGTATGATTAACTATTGTTGAATTTATATTTTAGATATCATTTCCAAATATATTGTTAATTTGATCTTATGCTGCTTTGTTTGCCTCAATTTAGTTTTATATCTCAATAATTTTCTATTAGTTCAATTTATGTGCTTCAATTAACTCATCAATAGTTTCTTCTAAATCAAAATCTCCATCAATTTAAGATGATATGATTATGTTATTTGATCTTAAATTTTTGATTGTAAAATTATTTAAGGTCTTACCTTCTAATTAGTTTATATCAATTTATATATTTGATTAGTTGTTTTTAGTATTGATAAATACACTGTTTTCATTTAAGACATCATTGAATTAGATATGATTATCATTTGTGATATCTATACTCTGTCCTCCATATTTTATCTTTTTTGCTTTTATGATTAGATTATTATCTTAACTCAATGCTGCCATTTTCAGACCTTAAAAAATAATTTTTTAATTTGAAATAAAAATAATGTCTGATAATGAAAAAGTATAAATTATACCCGCTAATGTAAAAAAGTTTTAAAACCTTAGTAATACAATGGTGATGTCAACTGGAAATAACGGTAATGGTGCTGTAATCAATAGATAACGCGCTGAAAACTATCCATATTTCTCATCTGCTTCTCCTTGTAATTATGCTCCAAATGCAAACTTCTAATTCACAATTGTAACTGGGAAAGGTTTGTTATCTACAAATTAATCTTATGTGTCATATACTATGAAATATGCTCTAAATATTCCTCTTGTTATAACTAAAGATGCTTCTAATATAACAGATTTTTCTCATAGATTTGGTAAGTATTATATTCAGAATAAAGGATTTGGTCCATGGTGGTATTTTGAATAATATAAATTTGTTAGTGCTGCTGCTCCTTGGATAAGAGATGAAACAAAACCGTTATAGGCTCTTTGTTCTGCTCCGATGAATTCATGTGCTATATTTAATAAGTCATAATACATTTATAGAAATCTTACAAATTAAGACGATGATATTTTCAGATAAACAGCCCGTATGTAATAATAGTTACCGAATGAATATCAAAACGCTCATAACTAAACATGGTTCAATGGTGATCTTCCTTCATTAGAATTCTATGCTATGCCTTATGAATATGGAACTGAAACAGTTAACGGTGTCACTTATAAAAAGAAAGTATATTTAGATTACAAAAAAGAAGATTTATCATTTTTAGATCATGCGTCCATTGACGATGAATATAAAGTTATTAAAAATGCACCAGCAGCATCATCAACAAAAATATCATAGGTTTTATTTTACTTTACAAAAACTTATACAATTCCTTTAAATGTTATAAACTAAGTATTTGATTCAACTAATACTTTTCCTTTAAGTGTTTTAGGATATGAACAAATAAGATTGAATCTGTTTTTATAACAAAATTATATGTCTAAAATGTTTGGAACATCGGCTGATAAAACAGACTTAACAAATCTTTTAGAACATAAAGAAACAGGTATTATTGATTTAGAATTAGTTTTAGTAACAAAAGATAGCGATATTGTTAAGGCTGAACTAAATTCAAAAGACGGTTTCTCATATCATTATATGAAATTTGATAGAGAACTATTGCCATCAATTGATAAAACACTTTCATCTCATAGAATATTGAATAGAGGTCATCAATCAACCGCAGATGTTATAATTGGAATAAATCTTTCTGATGAAGATCAAACTGATTCTATGTATTTGAAATAACGTTTCACACCTTTTAGCGGTTAACAATAGAAAGACATGATAAATGGTGTATATCTTTAAAATGAAGAATTCAATTGGTTTTAGACTTTTAACTTATGGAAAGGTAATAGATCAAATGCTTTATTCAGTTAAGATTTAGATAACATGACTTAGTTCAAATGTGAGATGTTAAGAGGTTTAAATCTTTATAACTAATATTCACGCGGAATGATCAATTATGATTCTATGTTAAAACTAATGTGTTAATATGCATTGATGACACTTAATTTAGAGGCCTTCAGTATTGACACTAATGAGGATGTAGTAAATGATGGTGTTGATTCTATAAATCAAAAACTTTATGTTGATTTCAAAATAGGTTATTATCAAAATAGTTAGAAAGCTATACCGTATGATGCATCAAAACAAACAGCAAAGACTATAATTACTATACCTTTAAATATTGAAGTAATGTAAATATATGATTGTGTTTTGAAATTCGTACCAAACAAATAGAATATATCAATTGATGAAAACTTTACATAAACAGCTTAATTAGTTTAGTGATGACATAAACAATATTTATGTCTGATGACCTGATCTAAAAATTATTTTTTTGATTTGAAATAAAAATGATGGATAGATAAGTGATATAAACTAAAGTACTCGTGGCTGATTAGACACAAACACAGAACACGTTAACTATAGAAAGTGACTATAACTCGATAAAATCTTCTATGGTAAGATTTGAAGAACAATCTAATTTATAGAAATTTAATACATACTCGAATATTGTAATCAAAAAATATATCAATGATAAAATTACTGCATTAGAAATCTAAAATATGATTACACAATTATGCGCATTAAGTGAAATGGTCTGGTAAAATGAATAATAGGCTGGTGAATTGAAAAAATATAATGTTAAACTATAAATTAAAACTGTACTTATGACTGATACATCAATAACTTAATAAATTGCTGAGACTTTACTTGATGATATGATAGATAAAACTATACAAAATAATACAAAATCTTAATTGATATAGTTGGCTTAAAATATATTGAAAATAAGTGTAAAGGCTTCTGGATGCTTATCATCATGTTTCAAATGACCTAAATAATAACACCGTTAGAAAACCAACGACCTAAATAATATTTTTTTGATTTAAAATAAAAAATGTCCTAATAAGTTGTAATTGCGTAAACTAATGATAAAGGTTATAGTTAAGTATATTTACCTTCTTATAGGAACGGTGATTATATGATACTTCATTCTATACGTTCAAATTTAAATGCATAATGTAATGGTTCTATAATTATTGACGCTAATATATATACGAATGAATTATCATCGTACTTTTCTTTATAAGAGTTATGTGACTAAATCAATAAAATTTAACATATGATAGAATTTACTTAAGTTAATGAATAATATTTTGAAATAAAATGTATTACTGCTTGTTCTATAAATATGACTGGAAATTATAAAAATATATTTGGTTTTGATAAACAGTATAGTCTTGTTAAAGATCAATAAGTTTCATTGTCGTAATAAAACTTGGCACGTATAAAATATTTGAAATTATAATGTGACTTCATAAATACTTCTTAATTTGGTTCTGATACTATTGATGCACTTATGATTTTAGATAGATCAAATAACTTTTAGTTTGAGTCATAAACTATTGATGTACATCACAAACTTATTAAACCTTAAGTATTTAATTTCTGGATAACTGATTAAGACGATAATCCTTTTATCTTAAATACTATTTATATTAAAGTTCAGTTTTTTAATTGTGAGTGCATTGATACTGTACACTTAAAATAATAAGTATTTATTTAATTTAAACCTAAAATAAATTTAATAACATAAATTTCATACTTGTCAGTTCAATAAATATCTGGATAATTATCATAAAATAATGTTTTGAATAGAACTAATGGTAAAGTGACATTTTAAAATACTTCAGGCATTAATTTAAGTATTGATTTATTTGTTGAATTTATAGAATATAGAAATAAAATGATAGATTAAACTTTTATTGATAATTTTATTAAAGAATTTGATGTATAAGATATAAATACTATTGTTGTTGATTAAGATAATATTTTATACTACTATTTGAAATACAATAAATTTTAAAATGATTTTACCTATAAATTATATATGAATGATGCTTTAGTTGATATACTAATATTTAATGATATAAATTTAGAAGATATGAATAGTTCAGTATTTTTCTGGTTAAGACAATAACCTAATTGTTACATCAATTTTAGATTAGATGATAATGAAAATAATTAAGTTGATAAGTTTCCAAATTTGATATTAAGACTATTAGTTAAATGACTTATGTTAAAAAATATTTTTTTGAAATTAGATAAAAATGTAATAGATGAGATAGAATATAACAACTGGTGTACGACCTACACTTAAAATTAGTCCTAAAACTAGTTAAGCCCCTTCATAATAACTCGGTGACATCCTATAGAATAGTGCAAATGATATTTCTAAAAAATTGATAGATACAACTATGCCTGAAAATTTAAGAGAACCATTAAATAATGTACGTGAATAAACTATGAATTCAATAAAAAGTTTCCGCGAATAAAGATAACTGAATGAAAAACCACCAGTAAATGATGTAACTATGAATTAGGTTAAAAAAAGAACTGGATGGCAAAAGTTTAAAGGTGGCTTATCTAAATTTTGGTAATTTGCGCGACGTCCAATTTAAGGTTTGATTGGAATGGTGCCAGGCGCGGGGTCTATTATAAATTAAGGCATAGATTACTTATCAGGTGATAAGAAATTAGCATTGAAATGAGACAAAAAATATTTTTTCATCATTTTAATCGAATATTAAATCCTTCATATACTTTTGATGTCGGGCATATTACTACATATAAAAACTTGTGTATATACTTCTACTTTTCAACATCATTCTTTTCATGCGCTGCACAAATCTTATATTTATAAAGATTCATAAAATCTGTCACTTTATAATTCTTAAACTTAAGAAAAGTAATCTTTCATTTTTTCATAATTGATACCTTAAAATAATAAAAACCCTGTTAATTAAGTCTTAAATGCGCTATATAGTGTTGACATCTCGTGTGCTGCTATAAATACTGCAAATATATTTAGATGTCTTTGTTAAATTATCATTTTATAAAACTCATTTTCTTAAACTTGACAAAATAAAGAACATGAACTCATATCATCTAAAATTAATATTATTTTAGGCATTCTTATAAAACTTGTAATAACTTTTCCTTCTAAAAGTCCGTAAAACTCTTTCAAATTAGAAATTATATCTTTATCAGTTTCATCTATTATTAATTCTGGATATTTTTATTTCATATTTTCTATTTATTTTAAAACATTTATTATTAAAATTGCTGTTTATCTATCTAATGTTTACGATAAGTTTTTACTCTTTTTAAAGAACTCTCATACTTATAACTATAACTCCATAACTGGTTAAAGTTCTTTTTTCATATCACGTATTTTCTGAACTAATTCTAATATATTGTCTTTTGTACCTTCTACTTAAATTGTATCGTTGTTATCATTCTTCTTAAATGTCTTATCAAATTATAAAGTTGGTGACACAAAATAAGTATGTGTTATTGGTCCATTTAGTATAAACGGGTTGTTTAAATCATATTTGAACTATTTTGATTACTTGACATACTCATCTCTCATTCTGAACATTTACGTTGATTTACCTTTTCCTTTGCTGCCGAAAAATCCTATGAACGAATATGACATTATATTTATTGGTTGTTCTTAAAGTTAAATTATCGAGTCATCTTTTAACATATTTTAATTTAGATTATAAAAAATAATTATTATCTACTCATTCAGAAAATTCTTCTATTTTAATTTATGAATAACCTAAATTTTATAAAATACTATTAACTCTTGTGTCCGCGACTCTTACTTCTCTTTATTTCTTGGTCTTCATAATTTTAATAGGTTGCTTTACTTCATCTTCTTTCTACTTATTGAACAATTAATCTGAAATCTATTTCAATTATTTCTATAAATCTTTAATTGTTTCACTTTGATCCTAACTCTAATCTTGTTATTACACTGTCTGCGCTTTTAATTATTTTGCTTGTTTAAGTTATTATCCTTTAACTTATTTCTCTTCTTCTGATATTATCTTCTATTATCGCCATCCATTTTTTCCAAATTTGTACTCATATCCTTCCTTTGCTTAAGGTTTGATATCTTTGTTCATTCTATCGAAATCTCTAATATCTGGTACATGTTGTTTCTTCATAACTTCAATCATATCTGGGTTCTTTTCTATTACTTCAGTTTCAATAATATCATTTGTTTACTCTACTTCTGTCATCGTGTTTATAAAATATTAAAAAAATCAACATCATATTTGAAGTGGTTAACTATTAATAGATAAAGTTATTAATTTTAAAAATATAGTTATTACTTATTATAATATATACATACTTGCACCAGTGCGTAGAGATTTTCGATATTGTCACCACAGAGTCACCAGCTCTTATATACAGTTTTATACATTTTTGTGCGTGAAATAAGATAATAACATAATTGTTAATTAATATTCCACACCAATTATGAAGCCGAATATTTATAAAATAGGTCAAATGATATAAAATTATTTCAGTGTATATTATTTACTTATGAAAACGTATATGTAATGTCTATTTTTCTAATCATTTTCCTGAATGTTAGAAAAGTAAACAAATCATATAATATATAAAATTTAAGTGCAAAAGGGGGCATTGTTGCAAATCGTCAATAATTTATATTTGATTATCACTAATATCCAGATATTCTAAATTAAAGAATTGTTTTACGAAGTTAATATACCTTATTTAATTTTTGTTTGCTATTATTCTTTTGGCTTTATTCATACTAGAAATATATGAAATATTCATTATTTAATTACAACTAATGTCCAAACTTGTAACATTAACCAAATATTTAAGTTTAGAGATATCCACCAGTTAGCAATTACCCAGCTTTAATTCTTGTATACTGTTAAACACTTTGAACGCGGCGAGGTCAATATCAGTGAATCCGAACAGCTCCAGAGTCGACACTTTTAGGCCGCTCGGAAACTCGAATTTAGAGGTTTTGCTCTGTGTCCAAACGAGCTTCGTCAGATGATCTGCTTTATTCAACACGGTGTCGCAGTTGATCAGCGTGAGTTCTTTGACGTTGTCTGGAATATCTTCAAGGACAATGTTCGGGCAGGACTTGACGGTTAGCTTAGATAATGGTAAATCCTTGACAAAATCTATGTTTGATAAAGTAATATCCATATCAATTATTAATTCTTAGTTATCAATTTATTTACTGTATTTTCCTATTTTTTCATCATTTGCTAACATAGTCATTCTTAATTGTGGAGTGGATTGATTGTAATTATTTAAATCTTCAAATATATTTAAAGATTTTATTATTCCTTCTTTATTATTTCTATAAATGTAAATTTTGGAAATTGTAATTGTACTATTATTTAAAATATTGTCAGTATAAAATGACTCACTTAACTGTAACCTTATCATCAGTACTAAGGCTCAATTTAATCATTCCATCTTCATCTAGTAAATCATGACAATCCACAAATCCAAACTTAGTTACACATAACGTTACCACAAACTAATCTCAATATCATATCTCATCTTCTAAGATTTTCAGGTATGATTTCTTTATAATAATCATTTATGACATCAAATAATATTAAGCCAAATAATATTAAGCCAATAATATCATATATCCAATAATTACACATATTATAAGATTAAATCCTAATGTTTATCAATTATATACAATATTTTCACCTGTAAATATTGATCAAAAGAAAATTCAAAAGCTTAACATCAATAATTATAAAGCATTGAAATAAAGCCATCAGTGATTATGCGCAGAAATGCGCGGATTTCATCTTGGTTTGGCAGCAATACGGACCATACTAAAATTATACAATTGTTCCAACCACTATTATAGCCATCCACCAATAAGGGGTTTCTATTGTCCCAGACAACGGAAGACAATATAGTATTGGACACGCTATTTTAACATCACTTCATTAACAATAGACGACCGAAGGGCTGCATCCGTGCCACACTTTTCTCTTGGAGATTAATTTTATTAAAACTACATATATAAGTATACTTTCACTAGTATTTTTCCCGTTAACTTTTTCAACGAAAAATTCACACTACTCAAGATATTGTAAAATTATTAATATATCACTGAATAAGATCTTCTATGACCAAGTGCTCTTTATTACACACATACTGAATAACTATAATTACTATTTTAACATCTAGCCTATAATTGAATCTCTTTTTCAACACTATATTAATATGTCAAATTTTCTAGAAAACGAAATACATTATTGTAGCTTGAGTATATTATTGAGTGATTATTAGTTAGTGATTAAATACTAATGGTATTATCTTCAACTATCTTTAATGTTTGAATATATCTCAAAATTAGAGTTCAATGTTACTACTATAACTCCACTAATACGCAATACCAAGAAGATTCAATATCATATCTATATTACTAAGTGAAGCCTATATAATATTACCAAAATTAAGGAAAATTATATTTACTATTTATGTACAGTACTATTTATGTATCTATACACAGACTTTCTGTTTTATGCATTAGAAAAATTATTTAATTAACATGTAAGATTCTAAAAACTAACATAAATATCAAATATTAAAACAAAAATAGTTTCTCACCACTCTGTAAAAAAGCGCACGAATAATAATGTCATTTTGTTCAGTTTAGACAATTCGCAGTTTAGGTAAATATTTATCCGCGCTTTGAATTATTTAATATTTGGTTTTACAAAATTCATTTTCATTATTTCTAAATTCACTTTGTTAATTTTATAAATGTGCTCTTCGTTATAGGAACGAGGTCTCTGCGTATATGCGTGTATAAACTCGGGTAGTTATCCTGTTGAACTGAGTTTGTTGTCTTCTACGTTTAAATTTTCTAGTTTACTGGACTTGAATATATTATCAATAAATATAATTTGATTGGATCTTAAATTTACTTGCTAGAGATTAATAAGAAAATGGAGAGGGTAAATATCACGTATTTCATTTTCGCTTAAATCTAATATTTATAACTACACCATGCTTTCGATACCAGAAATAGAACTAATTTTAGATTACATAACAGTTAGATTTGTAATATTTTATATTTGACTGAATTTGAAATTAACACAATTGGTTAATGTAATGGACACGCACGAAAAATTATTTAACAATGTTAAATCCTGGATATATTCGTTATCTATTGCTATAAATGCTTCACTATATAAATATTAAATGTAATTGGATTAAATATATTTGTAATAGCTCTGTTAAATATTACACAAGGAAATATTGTGCTAACAAATCAATTATTCGCGCTTCTCAGCTACATTTACCTTCTTTCCAGTGAGGATTTTAGACTTAATGAACTTTGAGTCTGGGACTTTCTGAGCTCCGATGAACTCGTACTGGAAACTTTCACTTTGTAGCAGATTGTTGTAATCGCAGATGTAATTATTGCACAACCTTATGCTCGTGTTTCTGTGGAGGCTTACGTTGGAGACGTCCCATAACTAATTGCAGCTCAAGTCGACGTGCTGTATCAGGCCGTTGTTTAGATACTACGTTAGAGCAGAGATGTCGTCTATTTTGTTGCAGCTAAGATTCAAATACTCCAGTGACTCGAATGTGTTTTCGGCAAATACTTGTAAGTCTGCAATTTTGTTCAGGCTGGCGTCAAAATGCTTAAGGCGGAGTAAGTTCTCCAACACAGATATGTCACTCACTTTGTTGTTTCTAATCACCAAGTGCTGCAATTTGTCTAGCTTTGCTAGATCCGAAATATTATTGATATTGTTGTTGGCGATTTCCAAATGAAGTAGGTATTCTAACTCGCAAAATTGTGACACCGACTCCAGTTTCGTATCGTTGAAACTCAAATGGGTCAATTGCTTTGGGAACTATAGTAGTTGTATTTCCTTCAATTTCATATGCATTCTTATATTGTTGATAAATAATGATTTCAAATTATGTAACTCTTCAAATTTAACACAATTTTTGTCAAATATTTCATTATAATAATTATTTTATCTATTATTATTGTTTCTTTCAAAACTAATATAATTAAAACTGATATCAAGAGTTGATAAATCTTATAATTGCAATATATCTGCTATAAATATTCGTTTATTTCTTTATGGTACAACAGTAATTTATTTATTCGCTTGATAAGATAAGAACTATAATCGTGAAAAATATTATAATACAGAAAAATCTTCAACTTTGTTATGTGAAAAATTTAAGTGCAAAAGGGGGCATTGTTGCAAATCGTCAATAATTTATATTTGATTATCACTAATATCCAGATATTCTAAATTAAAGAATTGTTTTACGAAGTTAATATACCTTATTTAATTTTTGTTTGCTATTATTCTTTTGGCTTTATTCATACTAGAAATATATGAAATATTCATTATTTAATTACAACTAATGTCCAAACTTGTAACATTAACCAAATATTTAAGTTTAGAGATATCCACCAGTTAGCAATTACCCAGCTTTAATTCTTGTATACTGTTAAACACTTTGAACGCGGCGAGGTCAATATCAGTGAATCCGAACAGCTCCAGAGTCGACACTTTTAGGCCGCTCGGAAACTCGAATTTAGAGGTTTTGCTCTGTGTCCAAACGAGCTTCGTCAGATGATCTGCTTTATTCAACACGGTGTCGCAGTTGATCAGCGTGAGTTCTTTGACGTTGTCTGGAATATCTTCAAGGACAATGTTCGGGCAGGACTTGACGGTTAGCTTAGATAATGGTAAATCCTTGACAAAATCTATGTTTGATAAAGTAATATCCATATCAATTATTAATTCTTAGTTATCAATTTATTTACTGTATTTTCCTATTTTTTCATCATTTGCTAACATAGTCATTCTTAATTGTGGAGTGGATTGATTGTAATTATTTAAATCTTCAAATATATTTAAAGATTTTATTATTCCTTCTTTATTATTTCTATAAATGTAAATTTTGGAAATTGTAATTGTACTATTATTTAAAATATTGTCAGTATAAAATGACTCACTTAACTGTAACCTTATCATCAGTACTAAGGCTCAATTTAATCATTCCATCTTCATCTAGTAAATCATGACAATCCACAAATCCAAACTTAGTTACACATAACGTTACCACAAACTAATCTCAATATCATATCTCATCTTCTAAGATTTTCAGGTATGATTTCTTTATAATAATCATTTATGACATCAAATAATATTAAGCCAAATAATATTAAGCCAATAATATCATATATCCAATAATTACACATATTATAAGATTAAATCCTAATGTTTATCAATTATATACAATATTTTCACCTGTAAATATTGATCAAAAGAAAATTCAAAAGCTTAACATCAATAATTATTAAGCATTGAAATAAAGCCATCAGTGATTATGCGCAGAAATGCGCGGATTTCATCTTGGTTTGGCAGCAATACGGACCATACTAAAATTATACAATTGTTCCAACCACTATTATAGCCATCCACCAATAAGGGGTTTCTATTGTCCCAGACAATGGAAGACAATATAGTATTGGACACGCTATTTTAACATCACTTCATTAACAATAGACGACCGAAGGGCTGCATCCGTGCCACACTTTTCTCTTGGAGATTAATTTTATTAAAACTACATATATAAGTATACTTTCACTAGTATTTTTCCCGTTAACTTTTTCAACGAAAAATTCACACTACTCAAGATATTGTAAAATTATTAATATATCACTGAATAAGATCTTCTATGACCAAGTGCTCTTTATTACACACATACTGAATAACTATAATTACTATTTTAACATCTAGCCTATAATTGAATCTCTTTTTCAACACTATATTAATATGTCAAATTTTCTAGAAAACGAAATACATTATTGTAGCTTGAGTATATTATTGAGTGATTATTAGTTAGTGATTAAATACTAATGGTATTATCTTCAACTATCTTTAATGTTTGAATATATCTCAAAATTAGAGTTCAATGTTACTACTATAACTCCACTAATACGCAATACCAAGAAGATTCAATATCATATCTATATTACTAAGTGAAGCCTATATAATATTACCAAAATTAAGGAAAATTATATTTACTATTTATGTACAGTACTATTTATGTATCTATACACAGACTTTCTGTTTTATGCATTAGAAAAATTATTTAATTAACATGTAAGATTCTAAAAACTAACATAAATATCAAATATTAAAACAAAAATAGTTTCTCACCACTCTGTAAAAAAGCGCACGAATAATAATGTCATTTTGTTCAGTTTAGACAATTCGCAGTTTAGGTAAATATTTATCCGCGCTTTGAATTATTTAATATTTGGTTTTACAAAATTCATTTTCATTATTTCTAAATTCACTTTGTTAATTTTATAAATGTGCTCTTCGTTATAGGAACGAGGTCTCTGCGTATATGCGTGTATAAACTCGGGTAGTTATCCTGTTGAACTGAGTTTGTTGTCTTCTACGTTTAAATTTTCTAGTTTACTGGACTTGAATATATTATCAATAAATATAATTTGATTGGATCTTAAATTTACTTGCTAGAGATTAATAAGAAAATGGAGAGGGTAAATATCACGTATTTCATTTTCGCTTAAATCTAATATTTATAACTACACCATGCTTTCGATACCAGAAATAGAACTAATTTTAGATTACATAACAGTTAGATTTGTAATATTTTATATTTGACTGAATTTGAAATTAACACAATTGGTTAATGTAATGGACACGCACGAAAAATTATTTAACAATGTTAAATCCTGGATATATTCGTTATCTATTGCTATAAATGCTTCACTATATAAATATTAAATGTAATTGGATTAAATATATTTGTAATAGCTCTGTTAAATATTACACAAGGAAATATTGTGCTAACAAATCAATTATTCGCGCTTCTCAGCTACATTTACCTTCTTTCCAGTGAGGATTTTAGACTTAATGAACTTTGAGTCTGGGACTTTCTGAGCTCCGATGAACTCGTACTGGAAACTTTCACTTTGTAGCAGATTGTTGTAATCGCAGATGTAATTATTGCACAACCTTATGCTCGTGTTTCTGTGGAGGCTTACGTTGGAGACGTCCCATAACTAATTGCAGCTCAAGTCGACGTGCTGTATCAGGCCGTTGTTTAGATACTACGTTAGAGCAGAGATGTCGTCTATTTTGTTGCAGCTAAGATTCAAATACTCCAGTGACTCGAATGTGTTTTCGGCAAATACTTGTAAGTCTGCAATTTTGTTCAGGCTGGCGTCAAAATGCTTAAGGCGGAGTAAGTTCTCCAACACAGATATGTCACTCACTTTGTTGTTTCTAATCACCAAGTGCTGCAATTTGTCTAGCTTTGCTAGATCCGAAATATTATTGATATTGTTGTTGGCGATTTCCAAATGAAGTAGGTATTCTAACTCGCAAAATTGTGACACCGACTCCAGTTTCGTATCGTTGAAACTCAAATGGGTCAATTGCTTTGGGAACAATAATTGATCAATATCAATTTACATTCTTATATTATTGAGATATAATACGCGCAAACTTTTTAACTCATCAAATTTAATTTGTTAATCTTATTAAGATTGATACCACCTTTACCTTTCTAAACTTATATAGTTAGAACTAACATCGAGAGTTTATAATTTCTATAATTGTATGATATCAGCTACTTATATTTGAAAAACAACAAGTTTTTTAAGTTTATTTCCTTAGTAAGAAAGATATTACAACTAATCTAAATATTTTAATACATTGAAATTATCAACTTTGTTATGCGAAAAATTTAGGTGTATAAGCGGACATTGTTACAACACATCAATGGTCGTGACTCGATTGTAGCTAATATCAAGGTATTCTAAAGATAAACTTTGTTTTAATGGGTTAATAAATCTGATATTATTATTTATTGCTTTTAAGCTTTTAATTCCTATCATGTTTTAAACGGAAGAAAGATTTATTATTTAATTACAACTAATGTCCAAACTTGTAACATTAACCAAATATTTAAGTTTAGAGATATCCACCAGTTAGCAATTACCCAGCTTTAATTCTTGTATACTGTTAAACACTTTGAACGCGGCGAGGTCAATATCAGTGAATCCGAACAGCTCCAGAGTCGACACTTTTAGGCCGCTCGGAAACTCGAATTTAGAGGTTTTGCTCTGTGTCCAAACGAGCTTCGTCAGATGATCTGCTTTATTCAACACGGTGTCGCAGTTGATCAGCGTGAGTTCTTTGACGTTGTCTGGAATATCTTCAAGGACAATGTTCGGGCAGGACTTGACGGTTAGCTTAGATAATGGTAAATCCTTGACAAAATCTATGTTTGATAAAGTAATATCCGTGTTAATACTAAGTTCTAGATTTTTGATGTATTTATCATACTTATTGATTAATTCTTAATCTTAGACACGCTCATTCTTCTTAGTAGCCTTTGTGATTGCTTTCATTCTTATTGTGAAGTGGATCTATAACAAATATTTACCACAATTTCATATATAATATTTTCCTTTATTAAAGCAATTTCAAATAGAGATACTTTAAATGATAAAATGGTGTGACTCACAATTGTAACTTTAAATTTAATCATACCATCTTCATCTCATCATGAAAATCCTTACAGAAGTTAGAAATTAGAACACTTGATAAAATATAACTCAAATACAATCTGAATTCATTATGAAATAATTTTTATTGATATTATGGAATGAAAATCTCATTTCAAGATCTATATGGTCCATTGGTGTTATTTGCTGTCTATGAATGCTTATCTGTTTTCAACGCTGTCGAATCCAACAATAAAATATTTTTCATCAAACATCGCTAAATCTTTGAACCCGTTCACCTGTGTACAAACATGGTGTTGGAAAAATTCTTTATTTATATTCTTTTGAGTAACAACGGCCCCAATTTTTATAGTGGAGAACTAAGTTTTAATTCTATCTAACAGCTTATTTTCTGGTTCCTTAGCAGCGTTTTCTTCCTTATCTATAGTTTCGTGGATTTTTGCATTTTTGTTGGTGAAAATTTAAAATTCCCATTAAAACCTCTATGTCTCACCAATAAAGTTTTCCCTAAGCTCATCAGAGTTGAATCCGACCACAAATTCCTTTTCAGTAACTATTATGGTCGCTTTTTACTTCCCGGCTAAGAATTCAAAGAAAGATGTGTCTATTTTATACCTTTAAATTATGAGCCCGTATTTTATTTATGGGTATTTTACACTGTCTTTTTCAGGCACATTTTACTCTTTCTATGATGTTTTCGGGTTATCTTGGAACGTTGGCTTTGGTTTATGCTCCTGGGCTGGGAACTGAAGTGTAACTTTGGTTGAGCGTTTTTGCTTATCTTCAGGTTCTCTTTGCTGTTCTTTAGGGATTTTCTCGGCTTCTTTCTGTTGTTTTTTGACTTCAAGCTGGGCGTCCCACCTTTTCTCGTCCCTTATGGCTTCCTCCTCGAACTGTTGGTTGTAATACTCAACCGCATACCAGGCCTCTTGGCACAGATTCACGTAGTCGATCTGCATAACTGGTTGATCGTCATCAAAACAGTTATCATCTAGGGACTAGCTGTGGTAGATGTACATGTTGCTGTACTTTTTCGTCAGCACCATGCATGGAGAACTTTCTAACTTGTGCTCCTTCTCGAACATCTTTGGCTGCTTTAACTCAAAATGCATCACAAACTCGATCAAATCACCGTAAGATACACATCGGTCAGACTCAATTAACTCCCTAATATTCTTCGGGAGTTCAGCTGGAATTTTGAACATTTAAACATGCAACTTTGTGGCAATAATTATGTACTCAGTTTTCTCATATTTAGCTATTGACAATAGGAAAAAGCTTACATTTGCCTTAACCTTAATATTGGCCAAATCCGCCTCTGGGTATACAGTAATTTATGTCTCCGTACTTTTCTAATAGTTTGTTTTCAGGTTTTCCATTGATGAGAAGTGGTGTTTGAATATGTACATATTATAGTAAAGGTGTAAACGAAATAACCACACCACAACTGAAAAATGAATAATAGCAATATAACACAAAGCTAAATTGAATAATTAGAATAAGAAATTGAGACATAATAACAAGCTGCAGAGTTTTTAGAAGTTTTAGTTTAATAAAAACGACAAGTGCTATAAGATATGAAAGATCACTATACTGAAATCAAACACGAAATTGATTTCAGAAGCAAAGCTTTATAAGAATAATTCCCTATGTCATCAATACTGCTTATTATAGGATTTTTGGCACTTATAGTTTTATTAATACTTTAAAAAATAGATTTAATTTGAATGAAAGTAACTTTACGTATTTTAATTATAAAATTAATAAATATGTAAAATTTGTGGATACTAAATATGATATATAGTTACTTGATACTACATTGTATTGTGAAACAATATTTTTCATTTATTTGGGGAGTATATAACTTTAACAAGTGAGGATTATAAATTAAAAAACAATAAATACTTATAAATTAACAATGAATCATGGGATTTACTTAAGCGCACCAACTGGGCATACAGAAACACAATTACCGTTTTTAGCACAGGATGCAACAAGTTTACATTTCCCATCAATAACTTTGAGTGCATTTTCAGGACATTCGTCAACGCATGCTCCGCATCCAATACACAACTCTGTGTTAATTTAGATTACTTTCATATTCTATGGAGTGGTATCATAAACATAAACAAACATAACAATATTTTTTAATCGATTCCTAACTTAAAAACTAATAGACAAAAATTAAATTGTAAAATATTAAATTGTAATATTAAGCACACCACTCACTGGTTGCACTGGCACCTGACTTCTGCAACTTACATTAAGCTGATTTTCTTGCCTGCTTTTACTTCATTAAGAACCTTTGTGATCTCATTTTGGTAATTTTCGAAAGTGTTCAATTGTTATGTACCAATTCTTACGAAAAATTTTCCGGCTGATGGTGAGAACAATTTCAACTCAAATTCGTCGGCAGTCACTCTCTATTAGTGATATTAAACTGTGATTTCCTTCTTAGTTGTGTTTCTGAGAGCTTAAACAAGAATACTCATAGCCTAGAACACATCTGATATGCCCTGTAAACTGATAGCTTTCTTCACAGTCCAATTAGGGCAATCGCATGTTTGCTGAATGTTTATGTTCTCCTCGCAGAATGGGCATCCATTAGCATCCTTTTTCTTCTCTACTAGTGGAACGCCAGCTTTTTCGTGCATTTACTATTGGGCGAGCATATCCTTTTAAGTAGGCCAGAACTTACAAACTTACTTATTCTGAAGGATCGTGATTTCATTCTCAGAAGAGAGTTTTGCGTACTTCATGAAGAACTTGGAGTTGAATATGTCCTCCCATTAAGCGCGCTTGTCTGGATCAGGTACAAGGATCATCTTCAAGAGTTCCTGCGCTTCTTTAGATGAAGCAGTTGGAACGGGATATTTACCCTCCTTAGCGAGCTAAAAGATCTTGAAGTACTCTGGATCGTTGAACGGGAACTCATATGTAAGCATCGCGAAAAAGAGCACACCGAGACTCCATATGTCAGCATTTCTACCGTCATACTTACCACCTTCTGTTACTTCTGGAGCAATGTAGTGTGGAGAACCACAGAGAGTCTTAGAAGTGAAAAAGGTCTTGTCTGGCGAGTTAGAGATGTTTCCCAAACCAAAATCTGTTATCACCAACGTGCCATCTTTTTTCATTAACACGTTCTCGAACTTCAAATCACGATGGACAATACCCAATCCATGGCAAAAACGAGTAGCAGAAGCGATTTGAATCAAATATTCGGCTGCCTTAGCTTCTGGCAATGGTCCATCTATGTGAGACATCAACTCACCTCCTTCTACTAAGTCCATCACAAGCATGTAACGGGCATCTGTTGATAGCAAATCGTATAAATGTACAATATTTGCATGGTTAATCGATTGCATAATAGCTATCTCAATTTTTAAACGCTTGACTTGATTTGGTGATAAAGACTAACGCTTAATAACCTTCATGGCGTACTGTTTGCCATCTTTCTCATTTTCGCACTTATACACACGGGCAAATGAACCTTGGCCTAGGACTTCGCCAATGTTATAATTTTCAACTTTTTTCTCTGACATGGTAAAATTGAAGTGAAATTTTTAAAATACATAATAGATCTGTAACACTTTACAAATTAACATATAAAATGCAATCCTCTATTTTTAGTTTGCAAGTAACATCAATTAGATTTTACTTATTATTGCATTTTGAATACTATCATTTCTGAATTGATATAATTTGATGACATCTCAAATAATTAACACTGAAAATATAGAGTCCTTTATGTACAGGAGTAAATAACGCGTTAAAATGAATACATCATTTTTTAATGTTTCTTGTGATTGAAGTAATTGATTATTGAGTGGATGTTTTTGAGATGTACCAAAAGAGTGAGCCGATATATATATTATTGCATTTAGATGTATTCAGTACTCGTGGGAAATTGAATTTGTAAGCACAGGCAAGAAATAATACATTTTTATATAGTTACTTCAAGTCCGCACTTAGTTGTCTTTGGAGGTTATCCAGAGGTTGATAAATTAAAGTAGGGTCGCACTTTTCGATTATTTTAGCATGGAAATTAGATCTAGTGAAACCATTTATAATTATTAAATGTCTGAGTATGTCACAATATTTGATAATGTTTTCACTTCCATATCTCGGTTCATTTTAGATTTGTTTTAGAAATTAGGAAAAAGTGCTCATAATCTGATTTAACAACCACACGATTTATTTATGGTAGCCGTACTATAGGGTTATCATGGTATAGTTATTTATTATTCTGAGCAATTTTAAAACAAGACGGATATAACTCTTCTTACTAGTTTTCGAATTTTTGAATATTATATCTGTAACTCAAAAAATATATTTAACCAATTAAACGAAATTATTATTTCAACGTGCTCCTGGATGAATGTTATAAATATTTTATTTTAGTTCGAATTATTTTAGTAGCCGTATATTTTCAAATTTAATTTTTAAACGGTAACTGAAATAGTAAGATTTACGATTCTATATTCATGCATTGTAATATGTAGTTAATTAACTACTATAATTTATACTTTATTATGAAGTTGTAGTTTATTGTTAACTGTGATATACTACACATGGTTGGAAAAGGCTCGACAAATATTTATATTTGATAATTCAATATATATTAATTTACATATAAACTAACATAATAATGACATAAATATCATTCATAACAATATTGTTGCATATTACTTTTATAAATTAATATAATAATTATTATTAAAATCATATTGGTAAACGTTGTAGCTAATATATTAAATATTTCTAGTATATTATAGATTAGTAGCAACTTCATTAAGTATTGTTAACTCAATCACTTCACAATATTTAAGATTTGTTATATTTAATATTTTGTATTAAAGCAGCGTTAGAACCAGATCAATGCAGAAATATATTATAAGTACATAGAGTGTTATCAATATTATACCATAGAGTAGTGAAAGTTTCTAAAAAGTGAAGATATTATTACCTATAAATATATTATTTTGATTTAATTATTTGAGACTTAAATATATTATTTAATATAAATAATAAAATATAGCATATAGTTTAATATAATAGATTGTAAATATAATATTAATTTTTATGTTAACTTCCTTATTTGTTTAAAATAGAAGTTGAGGTTCAATTATATTTAATTATAATATTTCAATTAAACTTAGCAAAACTTAAACTTCTTCTATGTTATTTATCATAGTCTATATACAAATTGATTATTAAGGACTTTTTGTAAATCAGTCTAAATTACTATTCCACTTCAAGTAAATATTATTATTTATGTAAATATTAAAAGCAATAGGTCGAAAACTGATATTTCAAAATGTAATCATTTCAATTACATAACTAATGTTATAATTTTACACAATAATCAAATTTATGTTAACAATTAGAAAATTCGCTCAAACTCAATATTTCAAAATATACTAGGTATTAGAAACATTCTGATATATAATTTAATATGTTAGTTTAGTAATAATATCATCACTACAATTTTAGAAGTTTGAATCCAAAATACAAAAATCAAAAGTTGAGTTTGCAGTAATGCTCTAACAACAATACAGTGCTCAACATTTTTTATCTTGTTGGTATATCTAGTTTTCATTTATTGCTGTTTGAGCTGTCTTCATTTGGAGTTTGTGATTGGTCGAAACTACAAATGTTAAAAATGCAAACTTTTTTTATAATAAAGAAGAGATGTTGAAACTTAACACAACCACTATGTAGTACATAAACTGGTTTTAAATATTTAAGAACCATCAAAGCCAGGACTACATTTGGATTTATTCTGTTCTTACTTTTTGTGGTTAGTAAAGAAAAAATGGCACGACCTCCGCTTTGCTATTTATTTTGAAGAGAAACTAATTATTCAGCCAAGTTTGGTCATAGTTATCTTTAACACAAGCAAGCAAATTTATAAATATAAGATATCTACTACTTATATCAGCTTAGTTTTGAAAACTTAGCATCTTCCGAAAAATCACAGTTTTTGATCTCAGGAAACTGGTGTTGATTAAGTTTTAACTCGCTTTAGATTAATTTATGCGAACTCTTCATTTCATTGGAGTGGTAGATTCCAAATATTTTAACCTTGGTGTGGTAAAAATCTAGCCTTTTCTATTATTTTCCAATGGCGCAATATTGAGATGAACACTAAATAGCTCAAAAATGAAAAGCGAAACTAAGTCAACCAATTTCACTTCAACATGGACAGACCATCTGTGATTGATTTTCACAATGCGCGGAATTTCTATGGATTTGAGCTAAAGTGCGACGCTACTTAAATTAATGATGAGATATGATATTAAAAGTTTACTGTCTATGATAATTTGAAGATGAAATGATTAAATTGATCCTACGTTTTGATAGTACAATGAAAGTCGTTCCATCACAAATATACTCTCACTTCTCCTCGAACTGTACCTCGGTTATGAGCACCTCCGAGTTCTCGCTGACTCTGTCGCACCCTTCGACGACGACGAATTTCTTCAGTTCTTCGGCCACCTGAACGCTCTCGCTGTCCATAAGTTGTCCGAAAACGACGTGTTTCTCGTTCAAGTACTCGACTTTCTGGGCGGAAACGAGGACGAACACGTTCGAGAGCACGTTCGCGTCCGAGCCGAAGCTGGTCAGGCAGTACTGGAAGTGGTCCAGCTTGGCCTGCTCGGACTTAACCGGGGTCTCAATTATGTTCTGCACATCACCGAACCAGAACCCGAAATCGGGATTGTACTTGTAAATAGTCGCACCGCGCAAAGACTTGGAAGCCGATTACAACGGCACATTTGAATTCTAACGCTTCATCATGGCCTGAGACTGACAAAGCTGTCTAAAAGCCTGAGCTTGGACAGGAGCAAGCTAGCCAAAGAGACCAATCGAAATCTTTCGCTCGGAAGTGCCATACTTCAACTTCAACGTTGCCACACCCGTAACTTAATGACGCACCTGAATATCCGACATAACCGCAAATGTGGAGTGGACGGCTTAAAATATACACAAAATCAATGTAAGATTACATTTCCACATCATCAATCTAATTAGACTAAATATTAGACTAAATATATCAGGACACAACGGTGAGAGTCTGAACGCATTAAATTATTAAAATACTAATGTATCTGAAGGAATTGTTAAACTTTATTTTCTTATATTTTTATTATTCATATATGATAAATATGTCACTCGTCTTGATCTGGTAAAGCAGCCATGTTAGCCTTCATCATGTCATTGTGGATTTGATTCATTTGTTATTCACTCATGTTGATTTCAGCTGGAACGAGAGCTGGGGCTTGTGTGAAGTTCAAGGATTCATCACGAGCAAGGATTCTGCACAACAAGAGGAATGGGACTTCATAGTTGTAGTTAGATTTGGCGCTCATTTCTACATACTTGATGCCCTTCTTTCTGTGCCAGTTGACAGCTTGAGTACGAACCTCACGGTTTTGAAACGCCACTTGAATCACGGAGTCCACCGAACTTTTCCTGACCAGCAGTATCGTGAACTTCGAAATGAACTTCACCAACTGAAGTGTAGAATGGAAGAAGACGAACGTCAACACCGATGGTTGGGATGTATTTACGTTAGAATTCACCAGATTAATGGCGGGAGATGAATGTGGTTTTACCAGTACATCCATCACCGACGACGATTAACTTAAATTGTGGGATACTCATTTCTCAAATGAAAGGGAGTGGAATTTATCATTTATTAATTAATTTAATTATTTTATATTAACAATCAATTTATTTATTTTGTCTTTTACTATGTGATCATCAATTTAAAGTGCATTATTATTTCACTAATTAAGAGTTGCCCAGATAACATTGATTCTTGTAACCAGAAAGGCTTTAAAGAAGACAGACAGCTATTATATACAAGCAATTCTAAATGTTATGTTATTATTGAATAACTAATGAGTAATGCCCAATATCTGCAGGACTTATTTGAAATAGTTATTTCCACACATTACTTTACAAATATATTCCACTCCAATTTATGGATCTAGAAGATTTGCTGAATGAGTGTTTAAAACTGGCTGCGTAGGAAAAAATCACGTCCAAGAACTCGTGGGATCTTTAATTGATAGACCACATTGGCGAGTTGATGGACGAAGACTGCGATTTCATAAAAGTTTCAGGTGCGATCTCAGCCTCGGCCAAGATCTACTCCGGAAGGGTCGACCGCTTGTACCAGGATTGCTGCAACATCGCGTCTCTAACTGGAATTTAGGAAACGGAGGAGGACCAGAAACTTAAAAGCAAGCAAAAGAAGCCGCGCGCTAAGAACCAATTGATTGACGCCGAACCGCTTTCACTTCAACTTTAAACGATTAATTTTGTCGCGCAGCCAAATATAGTTTCAAAACTGTTCCAAACGATTCAGAACACACAGTAAATATGCCAGCTGCCCATTTCAATCAGCCAAATACAAATTGACGGCTCACTCGCATTCCAACCCTCAAATACCACAGAATACGAGTTCAACGAAACAGAAGACCAAATGACGCTCGCGGCGGAAACCCAAGGCCTGCTATGCCAGTCGCAACGGTTCCAAGAAGGGCCTGTAGAAGACGTTTCGTTCATCTGCCAAAACGTCGAGACGCAGGACTACACGTCGCAGCTGGACAACTCGCAGCTCTCAGTCGAAGTCTCACAACTGTCTGACGACCAAATCGACTACTTCCTGACCAACAAACTGAGAAGAGCGGAACGAGAAGAAAAGCCACAAGAAGAAATACAGCAAAAAATGAAAATCAACAAACCGAACCTACCCAAACCCAAAGCTCCGTAAAAGCAGGCATAAGCCCAACAGTACAACATCGATTTCACCCAACTCATGAATATCCCACTTATCAACGCCAAACAGAAATCAAAAGTGCAAATGAAACTGAAAGACTTCGCCGAAGAAAAAATAGATTCGTTTGTTCCAATAGATTTGAAATTTGATAATAACCAGCTCATATTAAACGACCAGCAAATAGTCCAGTATTCTTAGCTGAACTAAGACCAAAACTTATCGATTGTAAATAATAGTATAAACCTGTCACACAACTTGAGTCTCACGACTAAAAACGTACGCTTCGACGTGGGCGTTGAAGACGATAACGACTAAAACGAGACATTTAGACGATCCTCCATGTACAAATCTGATGTGTCAGAGAAGAATGTCGACATATAAATTGGATTGAAGCAAATATAAATCAAATTCTAGCAAAAGCCCAAAGTCATCAACATATAACAGCTAAAACTTCAAATGAAAGAAGAGCTGGCGTCCATGAATTACGATACGACACTGAAAAATATGATAGAAAACTACCCAGATTTCCACCACGAAAAGGTCTGTAGAAAACAAGAAGACGTGTCTCCAGCGTATCAGTTTGTTGCGCTATTGCATTTGGCCAATGAAGAAGGACTCAATTTGGAAGAAGTTGGTAACAACGTCACCATAACGAAGTGAGAATACTCAATTATAAAATTTATAAAATTCCAGCTCACTAATGGTCGTGTCCACAATCGCAGTGGTCGTGCTCTTCCTCGTGATGATGCTCGTGTTCATGGTCGTGTCCACAATCGCAGTGATCTCTTCTTCATGATGGTGATCATGATCACAAGATCGTGCGTGATCAAATATGTTCCACGTTCGTGATCGGCTGCATCCGCATAATTCGCGCAACGTTACCACAATCTTCGTGGCCACAGTTAACAACTTGTTATATCTTTCTAGGTTGACCTTCACAACACCACGCTTCTTATTTAGAGCATGCATCTCTGCTAAAGCAAGCGAAGGTATCTTGTTCGTCGAAATCGACGTATTCTATACCAACCGTATTGTTGTGAATACCATGAGAGTGGAACACTTTCTTTACTTCGGTTTGAATTCTGTTGTACTTTTCTGGGCATATCTTTCCTTCTTTATCTTTTCTGATTACGATGTGGCAATGAGCGACTTCTTTATCTGGGATAAATGTCCAAATGTGAAGATCGTGGACGCCAACTACACCATTTACGTTCATGATTAGTTCTTTGATTTTTTCATTATCAACTGTAGAACTCATAATGAGAACTTTGATGGCTTCTTTAAGAAGTGGGACTGCTGAGTTGATCAAAATAGCACACATCACAAGAGAACAGGCAGGGTCGATGTACAGTCTGCCCTCCCATTTTGGTAAGAATTTTTGAACAAGTGTAGATGCAATAACAATAATGGAGCCGATGAAATCTCCAATTACGTGGAGGAGAACGCCATGCATGGCCATATCTCTCTTTTACTTTGGCTTCTTTTCTTTCTTTGATGTTTTGTCTTTTTTGACCTCTTTAACCTATGCTACTTCTATGGTCTCGTGAGCGTGATCACAGTGATCGTGGTTATGCTCATGACCATGTTCGTGATCATGATCGTGTTCATGATCGTCACAATCACCTTCTTCATGATCGTGCTCATGATCGTGACCGTGGCTATGTCCATGGCCGTGACTATGGCCGTGACCGTGATCATGGCCGTGGTCGTGTCCTGCGTGGGAATGACCAAATAGGAAGAGACCGATTATATTAACAATAATACCTCCAATAGCAACGTAAAGAACTAAGTCAATGTCTGTTATTTCTTCTGGATCTATAAACTTTTGTATAATTTCTGTGAGCAAGAAAAATGCGGTAGAAATCAAGAAGGATGCGTTGAAGAAAGCGCCTAAAATTTCTCCTCTTTTGTAACCAAAAGTAAGAGTTTTGTCGGCTTTCTTCTAAGAGAGCTTGATGGTCCAGTACCCGATAACAAGAGATAGCGCGTCTGAAATCATATGGAACGAATCTCCTAAAAGGGTAAGTGAGTTACCGATGATACCAACGAGAAGTTCAGCAAACATATATGCGACAACCATGATTATCATTGACATCATACGGCATAATCTGGTTTCTTTTTGCACTTTTACTTCATAAGTAATGACATTGTTGTCTTTTGGTATTACTGCACATGACTTTGCCATTTGTTGGTGGAGTGGAACAGCCAGTTGCTAATTAAGTTAATCACATGTTAACGAAGTTAATTCTCAGTTTTCATTTTCATGTAATAAATTAAATGATTTGGAATTTGTAGTTTGGATCAAACTGCTAATTCTGTAAATGACCGTGTAGGCTTTATTATTTGTCATTACTTTTTATACTAGTAATTATTTCATAAATTTTGAAAAGAACCAACAAGAAATATTATTACAAATATTTACAGTTCAACAAGTATTAGTGATATAGTGTACACGTTGATGTTTTTATAGATCAACTAGTCACTAATACAAAATACGTAAGTAGAATTGGGAATGTTGCATTTTTACAAGGTATATAAGAAAATAAATGGGTAATAAGCGTTTAAACCTCAAATATTACAGACTACGAATTCAACGAAACAGAAGATCAATGACGCTCGCGGCGGAAACCCAAGGCCTGCTGTGCCAGTCGCAGCGGTTCCAAGAAGGGCCGGTAGAAGACGTTTCGTTCATCTGCCAAAACGTCGAGACGCAGGACTACACGTCGCAGCTGGACAACTCGCAGCTCTCAGTCGAAGTCTCACAACTGTCTGACGACCAAATCGACTACTTCCTGACCAACAAACTGAGAAGAGCGGAACGCGAAGAAAAGCCACAAGAAGAAATACAGCAAAAAATGAAAATCAACAAACCGAACCTGCCCAAACCCAAAGCTCCGTAAAAGCAGGCATAAGCCCAACAGTACAACATCGATTTCACCCAACTCATGAATATCCCACTTATCAACGCCAAACAGAAATCCAAAGTGCAAATGAAACTGAAAGACTTCGCCGAAGAAAAAATAGATTCGTTTGTTCCAATAGATTTGAAATTTGATAATAACCAGCTCATTTTAAACGACCAGCAAATAGTCCAGTATTCTTAGCTGAACTAAGACCAAAACTTATCGATTGTAAATAATAGTATAAACCTGTCACACAACTTGAGTCTCACGACTAAAAACGTACGCTTCGACGTGGGCGTTGAAGACGATAACGATTAAAACGAGACCTTTAGGCGGTCCTCCATGTACAAATCTGATGTGTCAGAGAAGAATGTCGATATACAAATTGGATTGAAGTAAATATAAATCAAATTCTAGCAAAAGCCCAAAGTCATCAACATATAACAGCTAAAACTTCAAATGAAAGAAGAGCTGGCGTCCATGAATTACGATACGACACTGAAAAATATGATAGAAAACTATCCAGATTTCCACCACGAAAAGGTCTGTAGAAAACAAGAAGACGTGTCTCCAGCGTATCAGTTTGTTGCGTTATTGCATTTGGCCAATGAAGAAGGGCTCAATTTGGAAGAAGTTGGACACAACGTCACCATAACGAAGTGAGAATACTCAATTATAAAATTTATAAAATTCCTGTTCACTAATGATCGTGACCGCAATCGCAGTGATCGTGTTCTTCTTCATGGTGGTGCTCGTGTTCATGGTCGTGACCGCAATCGCAGTGATCGTGTTCTTCTTCATGGTGGTGATCATGATCACAATGATCGTGTGCGTGATCGTGATTATGTTCATGTTCGTGATCGTGGCTGCATCCGCATGTTTCAGTAACGTTACCACAATCTTCGTGGCCACAGTTAACAACTTACTATATCTTTCGTGGTTGACCCTCACAGCACCATGCTTCCTATTTAGAGCAGGCATCTCTGCTGAAACAAGCGAAGGTGTCTTGTTCGTCGAAATCGACGTATTCTATACCAACCGTGTTGTTGTGAATGCCGTGAGAGTGGAACACTTTCTTTACTTCGGTTTGAATTCTGTTGTACTTTTCTGGGCATATCTTTCCTTCTTTATCTTTTCTGATTACGATATGACAATGAGCGACTTCCTTATCTGGGATAAACGTCCAAATGTGAAGATCGTGGACGCCAACTACACCATTTACGTTCATGATTAGTTCTTTGATTTTTTCATTATCAACCGTGGAACTCATTATAAGAACTTTGATGGCTTCTTTGAGAAGTGGAACTGCTGAGTTGATCAAAATAGCACACATCACAAGAGAACAAGCAGGGTCGACGTACAGTCTGCCATTCCACTCTGGTAAGAATTTTTGAACAAGCGTAGATGCAATAACAATAATGGAACCTATAAAATCTCCAATTACATGGAGGAGAACGCCGTGCATGGCCATATCTATCTTTTTCTTTGGCTTCTTTTCTTTCTTAGACGCTTTGTCTTTTTTGACCTCTTTAACCTAAGCTACTTCAATTGTCTCGTGAGCGTGATCGCAATGATCGTGGTTATGCTCATGACCATGTTCGTGTTCGTGATCATGTTCGTGTTCATCACAGTCACCTTCTTCATGATCGTGCTCATGATCGTGACCGTGGCTATGTCCATGACCGTGACTATGGCCGTGACCGTGATCATGGCCGTGGTCGTGTCCTGCGTGGGAATGGCCAAATAGGAAGAGACCGATTATATTAACAATAATACCTCCAATAGCAACATAAAGAACTAAGTCAATGTCAGTTATTTCTTCTGGATCTATAAACTTTTGTATTATTTCTGTGAGCAAGAAGAATGCGGTAGAAATTAAGAAAGATGCGTTGAAGAAGGCACCTAAAATCTCTCCTCTTTTGTAACCAAAAGTAAGAGTTTTGTCGGCTTTCTTCTAAGAAAGCTTGATGGTCCAGTACCCGATAACAAGAGATAGCGCGTCTGAAATCATATGGAACGAGTCCCCTAAAAGGGTAAGTGAGTTACCGATGATACCAACGAGAAGTTCAGCAAACATATATGCTACAACCATGATTATCATTGACATCATACGGCATAATCTAGTTTCTTTTTGCACCTTTACCTCATAAGTAATGACATTGTTGTCTTTTGGTATTACCGCACATGACTTTGCCATTTGTTGGTGGAGTGGAACAGCCAGTTGCTAATTAAGTTAATCATATGTTAACGAAGTTAATTCTCAGTTTTCATTTACATGTAATAAATTAAATGATTTGGAATTTGTAGTTTGGATCAAACTGCTAATTCTGTAAATGACAGTGTAGGCTTTATTATTTGTCATTACTTTTATACTAGTAAAAATTTCACAAATTTTGAAAAGAACCAACTAGAAATATTATTACAAATATTTACAGTTCAACAAGTATTAGTGATTTAGTGTACACGCTGATGTTTTTAAAGATTAACTAGTCACTAATACAAAATACGTAAGTAGAATTGGGCAATGTTGCATTTTTACAAGGTATATAAGAAAATAAATGGTCATAAGCGTTTAACCCTCACAAGTTACAGACTACGAGTTCAACGAAACAGAAGACCAAATGACGCTCGCGGCGGAAACCCAAGGCCTGCTGTGCCAGTCGCAGCGGTTCCAAGAAGGGCCTGTAGAAGACGTGTCGTTCATCTGCCAAAACGTCGAGACGCAGGACTACACGTCGCAGCTGGATAACTCGCAGCTCTCAGTCGAAGTCTCACAACTGTCTGACGACCAAATCGACTACTTCCTGACCAACAAACTGAGAAGAGCGGAACGCGAAGAAAAGCCACAAGAAGAAATACAGCAAAAAATGAAAATCAACAAACCGAACCTGCCCAAACCCAAAGCTCCGTAAAAGCAGGCATAAGCCCAACAGTACAACATCGATTTCACCCAACTCATGAATATCCCACTTATCAACGCCAAACAGAAATCCAAAGTGCAAATGAAACTGAAAGACTTCGCCGAAGAAAAAATAGATTC